>PVIR01036642.1:0-15664 GCA_004026965.1 Petromus typicus | reverse complement strand
TAGTCTTATTATAGTTAGTCCTGAGACAATCTCAGGGGACAAATGGGGTGGGTTTGTGTCTTTTCCAATGTTTCCATATAGTTATAACTCTCAGGAATAACCTTTAGGGAGCTTTCTTGCCTTGGGAAACTAAAGACCATATCATTTCCCATGTTTTCATATATATATATATGTGATTAATTTTATATGTATATATATATATGGAGAGAGAGAGAGAGAGAGAGAGAGAGAGAGAGAGAGAGAATATCACCCCAAAAAGTGTCTAAATACTTTGTTTGCCTGGAAGCTAATGGTCACCACTTTGAGCACCTCTAGAAATTGTAGGCTCAAGGTAATTTGTATTAATCTCATAGTATCTCAAAAAATTTCATATTAATAAATTTGTACAAGTTTTTCTTGATGGACTCTGTGTCCATTGGTTCAGCAACACTTGAACTTGGTTTGCCAGCAGAAACACTTAGATAATTTTTTTCTTTTATTGTCAAATTCTACATCAGGTGACAGACACGGCTACAGCCATCTCATCTTTCCCACATAAACACAGATGTCATCATCTTTTCCATTCTGTGGAATGAATTAAATTTGTGAACTGAATATGTATCCCTTCCCTAGATTATCTTTGCTTTATCTATAGCTAAGTTTCTGCTTAGTTCTCACCACTTAAAAAAAAATCTCTAAATAGTGACCTAGTTTCTGAATGTATATACCTTGTATCCTCCAGAAAATGTAGTGTAATAGATAAATTGTCTAGCAATTTAGTTTATTGAAAAAAGCTGTGGATGTGGTAGACATACAATAATATCTTACTGAGCTCTTCATCTGGAGGCCTATTTACTGCTTTAAAAATCTATCTTTGAATTGGCACAGAAAAACTTTTAAGATTCTTATAGAGAGAACTTAACTGCATGGGATACTGAGCCAGTTGTGGATCATAATCTGGTTTGAGGATGAAGCCTGGAATACACAGTTCAGACAGAAGAGAACAGCAAGAATAGGCCCATCCTGGGAAAGGTGTGTGGCTGACGATAACAGGATGGCCACTGTAAGAGGGGACTTAGAGTGACTCTGTGCAGATCTAAACAACACATTGTTGGTGCCTAACTAGTTTATTTAACTTACTGAAGCCTGAAGAGTATAACAGGCCAATCCTATCACTACTTCTATCTGCACAAGAGATAAACAGGAAGACTAGTTATTAATAAGTTAATAACTCAGTTGTAAAAATTTATTATCAAAATTGATGCTAGGGATTCTTTTACACTAATCCTTTATGTGTAGAAAATTGTCCTAAGTTTGAAAAGCAGATAGTACATCATTCAAATTATGTAAATGATTCCTAGCCAAATCTATATCTCTAGGGAAAATTCTGAAAGGTATATTTTAACAGGTTTGTAGGTTATTCTGATGTAACTGAAGATTGAGATTCAGTGGCTTATGGTCATGAAGGTGACAACTGAATTTGAAATCACCCATGAAAGTGATAATTCACCTATTTTATTAACAATAAAATATATGTGAAACTCTTACCACAAACACGGACACAAATAATACTATCAGTTCCATTCCAGTATATTTAATGGCCATAGTTGTGACAGCATCTCAGATTATTTTCTCAGCTTGAAATGGCTTTGTTAATTCTCTCGAAGGCACAAATCACAGTGTTCATTTCTACTAAATGTGCACCCAGTAGAATGTGTGTGAAAACTAGTATGGTAATTGTTTTAAAACTAATAATAATTTGAATCTTAAATGTCACCCAAGGCTTTTTATCCATCCTGGGGTCACTGAGAGGTGAGCCTTTATAGTGGGGACTAGAGAGATATTTAGATCATAGAGATGTCCCCTCAAAAGAAACTGTGAGACCCAAACAATTATTTTTAAAAAGCTACTTGGAGACAATAATAAAGCATTTCATTACTGATCATTATTGTTTATGTATATTAGCAATAGTGATACTAGTGTCAGCAACAATAATAACATCTCTTTGCCTAGAGGCTATCATCTTCTATTTTATTTCATTCACTTCTTGCATCCACATGAAGAATGTGCAGTTTGGTGCATCAAAATGAAAGATCTAATCAAAAATGGACAAATGAAATGAACAAACACGTCTCAGATTATGAAGTAAAAATGGCAAATGAATACTTGAAAAAATATTCAACACATCTGGTCTTTAGAGACCTGCACATCAAAATATCACTGAGATTCTAGAAAACTGGCTGTCATTAAGAAATCAAACCATAACAAATGCTGGTGGAACCCTTCTCCAATCTCAGTGAAAGTGTAGATTAGTTCAGCTACTATGGGACTCAGTATGGAGATAACAAAAAACTAAACCTGCAAATCCCATTCAACCCAGGTATTCCCCTTCCAAGTATATTCCCAGAAGAGTTCAAAGCATCAAATTGCTCTAATCTAGGCATACTCATGTTTCTAGCAGCAAAATCCATAATAGTTAAATCTTGAATGTAGTCTATATGTCCACCAGCAAGTGAGTGGCTAAGAAGGATGATATTTAGATGCATAAATAAATAGGTAAGAATAAAAATAAGAATAAAACTGAGTCATTTTTTAGGAAATAGATGCACCTTGACACCATAAGTTAAGTGAAATAAATCAGTTACACAAGCTTAAATATCATTATTTCTCTCATATGAGAAATCCAAACTAGAAAAAAATTAAAGAGAATAAGAAAGGATAGATCATATGAAACAGGGAAATAAATTTTTGGAGAAGAAAATTTGACCAAGAAGTGGAGGGACGAAGCAGAGAATGGAGAGCAGGGGACATAAAAAGGATTAAGATGTGTTATGTACATACATGTCCCAACTTCTCATGATACATGTAATAATTACATAGTACAGACACGCACTAATGAAAATTTAAAAATGAAATGGAGCAATGGTTACTAAGACTGCTAAGAGCGTGGGATCTGCTTCAGGAGGCTTGTTTACAAGCACGTCTGAGAAAATTAGGGCATCAGTTTTTTCTTAAAATATCCTCGGCTAAATGAGATTTTTGTGGTTTATACAAATAGCACAAAACACTAATAGATCATCATATTGAAGCAATATGTAGCCACACACTGAAAAACAGAGCTTTACAGAAGAGACACCCAAGAGCCCATTCTAAATCCTTTGCCACTATTGTACAAAGACTGAAGAATCTGTTCTCATAAATCATCAACACTTAGTGAAATACCAAGTCCAAAAAGTGACATTGTTGAACCTCGAATGGGAAATTCATCCATTTTTGCTTTCTTCATGTAGAAAAATCCTCCCTCTCCTCACTTGTCTCTGCTATTTCCATCTACCGCTTTCAATTTAGATGTTGCAATAATTTGGAACTTAAATATCCACAAAGGCCCATGTGTTAAAGGCATTTTATCCACGCTGGCGTTATCAGAGGATGATGAGCTTCTGGGTGGTGGTGGGGCCTAATGAGAGGTGCTTAAATCACTAGAATGTTCACTGGAAAGAGACTGTGTGTCTCAAAACAGTCAAGAGACTGTGTATCTCTTTCCAGGGACCCCGGTGTGTCTCTATGCATCTCTTTCTCTCTCAATGAACTGAGCCATTTTGCTCCATCACACTTCACCATGTGAGCTATATTCTGTTACCAAAGCCTGAAAGTGATGGTGCCAAGTATCAGGGACTAGAACCTTGGAGATCGTTGTGGAAAATGGAACATTTCTGTGTTTCAGCTCTGTGTTGTAGCTCCAGTGCTACAACTCAAGTGCTACCGCTCCTGAAAAAATCCACAAAGTCACTCAAAGAGATGGAGAAAAACCTTTGTTATGCTGGAAGGCTCACAGGAGTGCCTGCTCTGAAGTCTGGGTGCTTGAGTAGAGATGTAAATACTTGAAGGTAAAAGCCAGGCTTGGCTGGGCTGGAGTTCAGCTGTGCCTGCTTTGTCGTGACTCCTCCCTTGGCCAAAACCACACAATCAATCCATATCAGTTCCATACAACCACTGGCCTCTCTACATTCTTCAACCAATCTGTGACCAGTCAGACCTGTATGCTTACTTCCCCCACCATTTGCTATATAGGTATATGTATCTTACAATAAAATCAAAAGTCTTCTTCGAAACCTCTGCCCGGAGTCGGCAGTGTGATTCCGTTCACCTCATCTCTTTCAGTCTGAATTTCTGTTACCCCCAAAAGTTAACAAACACCCCTATATAGGAATGGGTAAGGTAGGGGAGCATGCTCAGTGAAGCAGAAGGGTGGAGTTACAGAACATTCCTTAAAGGCCATACAGTTCATGTAGCTGCAAAACATTTTGATACATTGGGCAGGAGCACCACGTAGGACAAACTGTTAACACTTTCGGAACAAAACATGGTAGGGAAGGCACAGGCTTGCTCTGTGCATTATGGCTCCTTCAAGACTTCCAGTCAAATAAACCTTTTCTCCTTCTAAATTATTTGATAATACGAAGTGGTTGTTATAGTAACAGCAAGGTACTGATACAAATGTTACTGACTCCAAAAAGGCTTCTGGAGCTCCTGGGTACAGACAGGCTCTTTGCTTATTTGTAACTCATGTAATCATATGTTTTTATCCACTGAGTTGTTTTTAACTGCAGGAGACTACGTGGGACAGACCTGGCCAAGAGCCTGGCTGTGACTCTGAATCTCTTTTGCTCTCCTAGTCAGTGTACAGTGCCTAGAATAGAATAGCTGCTCGAGAAATACCTGCTTAATACTGCAATGACACCAGAGCATTTCCCCATTTATCAACAGGAGAAAGAAGATGAAAAATGAGATGCGACATCTCAAAGCAGTCAAAAAGACCATCAGAACACATAAAGAAATGGAAGTGTAGATTTTTAGGAAAGAGTTTAGGGAAACAACTAAAAAGGAAAGCTGTTGGTGCTGGTAGCTATTTTAAAATTGTATTTTCTTTTATATGAAACTCGTCAGCTTGCTCAATGACACATCACCACTTCCATTTTCAGCTACTCAAATGTTCTTCCAGTGCTGGGGACCTGCTGAGAGCATCGTTGTTCTGCAGGAGGACAGGGACAAAAAGCTGCACAGATCCACACCTGGGCAAAGGCTGGGAGGAGCCTCTCTCAAACACAGGGCATCCCCCTCCAACAATATTACTTTTTCTTCCTTAAACTTTGAGGCTTAGTAAATGTGCCTTGTATTTAAGGCAAGCATGTTTAAAAATTACATTGAAATAGAACTGCACTGATTTCTAAAAATAGCCTTCATCTAGAGTGGAATGATAATGAAATGAGTAAAAAGAGGTTGGAAACAAAAGGATCAAGAACAAAAAAAAAAAAAAAAAACACATCAAACCGTGAAGTTGAACCGAAGTCTACAGTTTCCAACTCAACTATGTCGCTTGACCTTGTAATGGTATTTTCAGCATTCTGTGTGCAGATTTGAATGAAGAGGTAGATCTAGGTGTCGTCCAAGCCCTATTTGGAGACACGTGACACAATATTTATACTATGATAGCTTTCTTCACTTGGTTTACAAACATATAGGAACCAAATTAATAAAAGACAGTCTTTGAATTAGGAAAAATAAAAGTATTTTCAGGACTTACTGGCAGTTTTCCAAATTGTTTATTAATTTTTTGACTCTCCTCTCAAGAAGAATTTCAATCCCATGTTCCTTCCCTGTTAATCTGGTCAGGATGATTGCCGGGATTGTTGGAGTAAGGATTCCCCTTTTCAGACTAATTAGTATATTTGGCCACAAAATCTTTGGCCCCAGAAGGCCTCCTGAGAACTATGGAACATTTAGAGTCATCCCCAGGCCTGACCCACTAGATGCCAGTAGAACCCCATCTCCGTTGTGCAAACCAGAAGTGGACTCAGACATTGCCAATCACTCTGAGCACAGGGTCTGACGCCTAGTTGCCCCTTAGTGAAGAACCACTGTAATAAATAATGGCAGTAATAAAGCTATGTGGCTTCTGAACCTAAGTCACAAAAGACTTCTCAGCTCTCTTGGTCCTCTTGGGACACTTGCTGTATAAAAAAATCAATCATTGTGGACTCCAAAAATTGCCCTGCCAGGTAGATCACATGGATGTCCTCTGGGAAGGAATGCTAACTAATCCCAAGTGGAAGTCCCAGCTGAGTATTGACTGAATGCTTGACCGATAAAATTTGTGACACAATGAAATTATTGTTTTCCCCTTCCACATTTGCAGTGATGGTTAAATGATAATGTTTTCAGTGGAAATTGTAACAATCGCTGGAAAGTTAGAAGAACCTAGCTCCCTTAAGAATCAGATTTTACTTGATTTATACTTGCTGTTTGTCCTATGAGCAGCAGAAACACAAGTCCCCAGAAGCATAAATTTTCTGTGCTCAGTTATTTGGGTGTGTACTCATGGCATGCTGAGAAAATAAAAATTGGCATCCTAAACTCATTAAAATCCTCCTTTTCCCCGAAGAGAAAATATTTTAAAGATGTAAGAGTTAAAGAAAACATCTGGTTTATGGGAAAATAGAAGAATATGCTCCCCTCCTCTCACAGTGGCATATTAGCAGATTCTTAGACCCTAGCAACAAAATCAATAACAGACTAATATAATTACCCTGTGGAGAGGGCAGATTGTGTAGCTATTACTTTATTAAGCATGAACATGTGTGAAAGAACAGCATCCTGCAAGGAGGGAAGAAGTGAGAGGAGGGACAGTTCATAAATACGCTGAGTTGGAGGAATGGGGACAGCACTCTGGAGAGGAGGAAGAATGAATGTTTGCTTTTTTGGGCTTATTATTTACTTAGTGGTACTTTGGCATTTCCAAAAGACAGATGCTTTGGCTGTGACTCTATCTGTCTCTCTGCTTTAATTTTATAAAGAAGAATGTTAAAATGTTTGTTCTCTTCTTACTCACAATTTATTTAATTTTCTACAAAAAATGGAATGAACCTCTGAGGTAAAGTGGGAAGCACAGGATTTAGAAGGTGTTCACTTGGGACCTGTTCTGTGATATGTTCTTGGTATATTTTCATTATTTTACAAAACCCTGTGGGGAGGGTTATGAGATAAAAGTTTGACTCTATTTAGCTTGCTCAAGAAAGTCAGATAAGGGAAAGATTTGGAACCCGAAGCCCAGTGCATTTCTTCTCCATTGTCCACTACTGAAGGTAAAAATGCAGTTTACGTTGGAGCGGGCTGGTCATTTGCCTGGTTGCCCGTGGGTCCATTTCCTGGCCATCCGTTCTATAGCCAGCACCCCTGAGCCCATCTTTCTCTCTGCATTTCCCAGGTTCCCCGGTCATTGCTTCTGACTATAATCAGCCAACAGGAAGCGCAGGAGAGAGTTGAGGTGTAAAGACAGGAGAAGCAGCTTGAAAATTCAGCTCAGGCTCTTCAGTCAGCCGCTCCTGTGAGGTCCTGGTCCTCCCAGTCAACCACAGCCAAGCTCAGAGCTCCCATAGGCCTCTGCGGCCCCTCTTGTCCACTCAGGCCCAGAAGTGAGAGCAGTTAAAATTCCCAATGTCAGTCACTCCCCCATCATAAAACAAGAACTATTCTGATTTTTTTCTGCACAAATCATAATGCAAGAAAAGACAGTAGTGAAATAAAGTTTTGAGAGGGAAAATGCTAACTTAGAATTTTATAACCAGAGAAATTGTCCTTAGGAAAAGAAATGTTTTCTCTTCTTCTTCTTCTTCTTCTTCTTCTTCTTCTTCTTCTTCTTCTTCTTCTTCTTCTTCTTCTTCTTCTTTTTCTTTTTGAGACAGGGTCTTGCTTTTGTAGTTCAGGCTGGTCTTGAGCTCAACCTTGAGCTCACAGCAATCCTCCTGCCTCTGCCTCCAGAGTGCTGGGATTACAGTGGTGAGCCACCACACCTGGCACTGTGGGATGTAGTTCTGATTGCTGGTCGGTGTGAGCCTCCACGTCCGGTATTGGTGTGTGTGATTTCTTGGGATCGAATCCAGGTCCTTGCATTTACAAGGCAGGCCCTGGAACCACTAAGCTAAATCCCCAGCCCAATTTTTTAGATTCTTAATTGCTACAACAGATACAGTTTATTCAAAGTAATAGCAACAAAGTATGCAGTCATGTATAGATTGAGGTCTCAATAATTTTTTTCCTACAAAAACACACTTTAAGTACAAAGATGCACAGATTAAAATAAGTGGTTGGAGAAAAATATTTAACAAAGCAGCAGAGACTTTCATGTTTTCAGGGCTGTGCTGCAGACTCCAGACTGACTCCTCTTCCCTCTCTTGCTCTGTCCCTGGTGTTTGGGTTTCATCTTACATTGGGCAGATCCTCCGCTGCTCAGATGCCTGGGAAGAATCGCACTGAGCTCAGTTCAATGTAGTTATTGAACAATTAGAAGTTGCAGCTACTCACTATCCAGTTTAAGGAGCTCGGAAACAGAGAAGATGCCTTTGAAAATCACAGTACCAGTGAAGCAGGACTTGAAGAAAAACAAGTCCTTCTCAGCCCCAGGTGATTCCCGCACCACTACCCCCAGCTCCGCTATTACTGTAACTCCATTCTGGTACAAATGAAATTGACAACTATGTCCTGTAAAGAAAGCTTATGACACTCTATTCTCATGTGATTCATAAGACTCGTCATCTTTCAAGGCAAAAATGCAAAACTGTCTACCCTTGTCCTGTTCCAGTAAAATCACTGGTTATGTCATTAGAAAAATTACTTTCTCTGACAAAATGTATAAAAGCTAGAACTTTTTTGGGGGGGTGCTGTGTGGAATCAAACTTGAGACCTTGCACTTGGGAGGCAGGCGGTGGGACCACTAAACTAAAGCCCCAGCTAGAACTTCTCTTTGCTCAGTGCTCAGCCATTTAAAAAACAAAGCCCTTTGAGCTGCAGTATACACCTTAAATAAATCCTCCTCACTTCATACGTCACTCAGTCTCTTGGAATTTGGCAACACCAGTAATCCTTCCGACCAAAATGCATTAAATTATCTGGCCATTTCTAAAATGCATTGGAATTTCCTCCCTCCTTTCCTCTTTCCCCTCCTCCGTTCCCTCCTCTCCTTTTCCCTCTCTGTCTTTCTGCACTGGAGACAAGTGCCTTTGCCCTGAACTACATCCCTTTCTAATTATTAATTTCAAGAAGTGGGAATTTTGAGAAGAGTTGATTAGCATGATTAAAGAGAAGAAAACTTTGTGGATGAATTAACTACCTGATGCTATTTGGAGAAAATGCTCATCTATCTAGTATCTACCAATAGAAATATGTTTCATGACTTCAGCTGTTTCAAAACACCCTCATTTGTGAAGGAATTATTTTCTCAATTTCAACCTGAATATTTGATCAATTCTCAGAAATTTATGCCAAAATTACAAAGCTATTGACAAGTCATAAGATAGGATGATGGTGTTAGAAAATGTTTCAAGTCATATTTGATCAGATACCTCCCAGATCTGTTACTACTTGGCTAGCGATTGTATTATGAATATAAACCACAGTCAGTGCTCCAGGCTTAGTAAAGTCCCAAGGATAGATGTCTCTTGGTGTTTTATTTGGCTATATATAAACATGGATAATCATTATTATATGACAAAAGACTCTTAATTTTAATATCAGATGTAAAATATTAACAAAAATTGTCCTAAAAATCCTTTTCCTTTAAGACCCTAGGACTCAGTAAGCTAATGTCCACCGGCCTGTGAGCCTTTTAGCATGGATGGAGGACTTGGAGAAGGACTGGGACAACATGCTGTGCCAACACCATTTTGCTAGGTCAACTTGCTTTTTTTTGAGACAGACTCTCATTTTATAGTTCAGGCTGGTCCTGAACTCAGCCTCAAACTCACAGCAATCCTCCTCCTGCCTCTGCCTCCCAAGTGCTGGGATTACAGGCGTGAGCTACCAGGCCTAGCATTATAATGTGTGGTACTGATTGCTGGGAGGCATGAGTCTCCACACCCAGTACTGTTGGATATGGTTACTGGAGATCGAACCCAGGAACTTGTGCTTTCAAGGCAGGCACCAGAATCACTGAGCTAAATCCCTGCCCTGGTCAACTTGCTTTTAACAACTTTTGGTACCCAGACACATTGAAATCCTGTAATCTCAGCACTCCAGGAGGATGAGGCTAGAGGTTTTGCAAGTGTGAGCCCAGCCCAGGCAGCTTACTGACTTAGCAAGCCCATTTCTCAAAATATTAATATGAAGACAGGGCTGGGGATTTAGTTCAGTGTGAAGGTCTTGGTTCATTCCCCAAGTACTATAAACACACACACAGATACATGCACATGCACACACATGCCAAGATACAAATGGAGAAAAAAGAATAAAAGAGTAAGCAAGAGAGAGTTAATAATCTTGGTTACAAATACCAATTCATTATGGATTGTACCTGTACTCACATTTCTTTTCTGTCCTATTATACAGTTCCTCATTGTTAATAGGTGCATTCACATTACTTTAGAAAGTATATCCACAGTTATATGGTGCATGGATAACTACTAATTTTGAGTAATTATCTGTTAAATGAAAGAATAAATTGTTGTTGCAGATTCTAAGAACTCTATTATTTGGAAGGTAAATAATTCTAGAATTAGGCTGTGCTTATGTGTAAAATGATCAACTAATAAATAAATACATATATTTCAGCAAATTTGTCAAGTAAAAGTGGTAACTAGGCTTCCTTCTCTGTGTTTTGTGTTCTTGGTTAACATGTACTACAAATCATATGTTCTGAGAAGATTATAGTATATTATTAAATACAGATATAAAGGTTAAGTGCTTATATTATTGAAAAATAAACAGATCAATTTTACTTCTTCCCTGAACTTTTTTCCTGAAGTATATTGTAATTTAGAAAGTACTCACAAACTTAATAAATATAATTTTAAACCTAAATAACAAAATAAGTGCTCAAGTCATACTAAAATCATCTTAGGTATTTTATTATCTGATTAAAAATTAGATATTTTCTTTCAAGAGCAGATAAATGCAAGATAATCTGAGGCTAACAGCTAGAAAAGATTCATTTTGTGATAGGACATTCATAATTTTCCATTGTACTACAAATAGTTTAATTTCATATGCCATTTCAAGTATATTATGCAAAATAACTTTTATGATCAAATTACATTAAAATATCTTGCATTTTTAAATTTTTTAATGTTTTTAGTTTTCTAGTGCCTAGGATTGAACCATGGGCCCTGAGCATGTGCTCAGTCCTGTCACTCAGCTACATCCTGGCCTCAGAAATATGCTCTTAGCAAACAGCTGATTCTCAGCAATTATAGCACCTGGGCTCATAAATTGCAGTTATAAAGCATTAAGCTTCCTTGTAACTAGGGAAGCTCTTTGTGTACGCCACTTCAGGTCACAAATACTGGCATGTCCCTGTAAGCTCTTACTCTTTGCACCTGTTCTGAAAACTGCCAGAGAAACAAATCCCACACCCCCCTTGCTCAACTAAACTACTAAATTCAATTTGTCTAAAGGTGTTACGTTTAAACATTAAATATGCAATGGAATTCAAAAGTTTATTGATGCTAATGTAATTTGAAGTCCATGATATTTCTCTTAGATTTTAAATCTTTTTACATTTTTAAGAAATCTAAATTTTAAATTACTTAGTGTTTCTTATTGTTTGTAAGATGTATTATGCTATTTGAAATTTTGCCTTTAGAACAGTTAGCAAACATCTGTGAAAAAGCAGATAGGAAAATTTAATGTTTCAAAATGTACATACATACAAATAAGTTTTTTAAAAATAAAAAAAAATTGTGATGATCTGACCCAAATTATCCCTAAGATATGCATGTTACTATTTATTCTTACAAACTTTGAACATGAACTATAACTTTGAAATACAAAAGTCCAGAAATAATGCTGATGAGAATTTTGAATTTTTGAGTCCTTAACTGATTTTGGCCCACAGAGAGCAGCTAACCTAGGCCGAGGATCCTCTACAGATAATTCTAAAGTGGTGACACTGGTAGAAATGAAGCAGAAAGTTCTATGCACTAAGAAGCATGAACATGACCTCCCAGAGTTCAGCAGGTGAAGAGCGTTGGAGATGTCTCTTCTGTAAGTCTGTAGAATAGGGACTCTGTTCTGGGTCCTCTAAGAAGGACCAGAACTGTGTTGAGCCTTCCTGATCTTCAGGAAGAGGCCCCTGTCAGGCCAGCCTAGAGGAATGATGGCTCAAATCTATTCTGGCACATTGCACCTTTGTTGTCTTTGGTTCATTTCCTTAAAATTTCAATTTACAAAAATGAATCTGTTCATAATAGTTCCTTATCCAAATCTATATTACATTACCTATGATTTTCCCTATTGGTCATTTCTGTTTCTCTTTCTTTCTGAGCCATTTTTCTGAGGTTTAACAATATTGTTAATTTAATCAAAAAGACAGTTTAAAACTTTGTTGATTTTTTTTCTGTTGTTTTCTTGCCTTTTGTATCTTACTTATATCCACTTATAACCTTTTGTTTTGTGTCTTGGTTTTCCTTTTAAGGTGAAAATATTCTCTTGATCAATTCAGGATAACCAACAAAATGTCATAGACTGAGTGTCTCTCAACAAATGTTTAAACAAACTGATTTTTTTGAGGCTCAGACCAATATCAAGCAAATCATGAACCCCAAGTCTGGTCAGGCCCACTACCTGCCATCTATGGACTGCCATCTTGTTTTCTCACTATCTTCATATGACCTTGCTTTTTAAGCCCTCACTTCCTTCTTATGTGACCAGGAATCTCATCATCAGGACCTCACACGCATGACCTGTTAGGGTTTAAGTGTCCCCCTAAAAGCCTCATTCACTCACAGGCAGCTGAATCTGGAACACTTGGTGCTGGGAGTAAGGGCATGTGGTTACTAAATGACTACACGTGGGGGAGAGGTTTAGCTCCACCCTAATCCCTGTAGTCTGGATGGGACGAGAGGCAGAAAGACTCCGAGAAGTCTTTCTCCGTTATTGACCCATGAGCTGCTTTTGCTGCCTTGTACATTCCTCTGCCACCCCAGCCTCAAAACCAGATACTTATGGACTGAAACTTCTACAAACTGTAAGCCAAACAAATCCCTTTCTTTTAAATTTTGGTTGTCAAGTATTGTCTCAGCAATGAGAGAAAAGTAACTATCACAGAAATTTGCTACTATAGAAGTGAGGTCGTTCTGTGATATTACTTGGCTGTGTGGCTAAGAGCCTTTGGAACTGGCTTGTGGGAAGGGGAAGAGTAGGAAAGATTTGGGGACATGAGCTACATCAGTAGTGCTGGAGCGCCTTGGGCTGTGCTGTATGGGAGATTCTGGTCAGAGCTCAGCAGACAAGAAGGCCAGGAGAAACCAGACCCAAGAGGCTTCTGCTGGGATGTACTGTATTGGTTTCTGGCTTTCAGAGCTCCTGTGTTATGACTCAGTGGAAAGTCTGTCTGCATTTTGCTCATTTTCAGAGACTTTGCCAAAAGATGCAGAGGTGCCAGCTAAAGAAGTGGAGCTGGAACACCTTAGGCTTTTCTGTATGGGAGATTCTGGTCAGAGCTTGACCAGAAAGCCTCTTAAGACCAGAGTAGGGGAGCTTCTACTAGGAAGAATGACCACATTGGCTACTGGACTCCAGATGATGAGTGTATGGCTTGACAGAAAGTTTGTCTGCATTTTGTTCACGTCCAGAGACTTTTCCTGAGACTGAGATTAGAGACAGAATGTTATGGAATGAGTCTAGACTTATGTGATCATAGACTTGATTTGGAGTGTGTGAAGCTGGAGTTGATGGATGATGAAAGGCTCAGGGGCACTAAGATTACAGGAGTGGGTGTGACCCAATCTGAGTAGCCTGAATAAGATAAAAGGGGCATGGAGACACTGTTAAACTCCATCTCCTCGGTTACCATTGTTATGATGTGGGTGCCGTAAACTGCCTCTCTGGTTACCTTTGCTGCCCTGTGTACACCATGTGTTTCTCTTCTGTGATATTTGTTTGCCATCCCAGCCTTGGAGCCAGCTGATTACAGATTGAAACCGCTCTGAGGTATAACCAAATAAACCCCTCCCCTCTAACTTTGAGCCAATTATTTTGTCTGAGCAACAACAGAAAAATAATACATGAACTAATGTAACCATAAGTGCCTGCAATGGACATTATCTTCAAATACTGTTGCATTAGGGGTAAGACTTCAACCTTTGAATGGGGGACTGCAAAAAATATTCAGTGTGTAACAAAGGGATATATATATTTTTTTGAAACAGGGTCTCGCTTTATAGTTCAGGCTGATCCTGAGCTCAGCCTCAAACTCATAGCAATCCTCCTGCCTCTGCCTCCCAAGTGCTGGGATTACAGACATGAGCCACCATGCCTGGCACTGTGGTATGTGGTACTGATTGCTGCTGAGCGTGAGTCTCCATGCCCAGTATTGTATGTGGTTATGGGGGGATCAAACCGGGGCCCTTGTGCTTGCAAGACAGGCTCTGGAACCACTGAGCTAAATCCCCAGCCCAGGAATCATTTATTTTTAATCTTTTTTTCTGGAATAAACTTTTAAAAAGCTAAATGTTTGCCTATGTAAAGAGATGAGCAGACTCTCATAATACAGTGTTCATAGGGGTTTAGGACTAAGTACTATAGCCATAATACTTGAGGCATGCCAGGTGTGTATCATTTCTCCTCAGGTTTTCTTGGTGGTGAAGGCAGAACTGATAGTTTACTGACTGTCAGCACTGCCAGGCACGGGGTAAGGCCTTGGTCTACTTGATGTGAGTTAAATCTTAAATGGCCCCTAAAAGCTTGTGTCTTGGAAGCTTGCTTCCCAGTGTGGCAGAGTTCAGAAGGGGCTTGTTGGACAGTTGTGTCTCGAAGACTCAGGGCTCATGTGAGATCAGTCCATTTACAGATTCTTAGTTCAATAAGCCATTGGGTAGGGACTCTTTTTATAAAAGTGAGCTTTTTCTTTGTTTCCTGGCAACCAAGAGATGAATGACTGCATCCCACCCCTGTCTTCCTATCCTGACACCTTCCTCCACAGAGCCCTGAGAGACGTAGCCAGCCAACCTGGAGGTCAAACCTCAAAGCATGGGCTCCTTCATGTTGATTTTTCAGGCATTTTGTCACAGCGCTGGGAAGCTGATTGATACACCTGATCTCACTTAGGTTTTGCAGCCTCTGCAGGAAGAGCTGCTGCTGTTGGGTCATGATCAGAGGAAGAGAGATTCTTCAAGAATGACAGTGTAGATCTGGAGATTTCCACACTGACCTAAAAGTTTAGTGTCTGTGATGTGGAGTCCTGCAGAGAGCAAAGTGAGGAACCTGTGACACAGATTCCCAGCACTGTGTAAGCCAGTGGATGTGAGACGCAGGGCCTATCTGATCTTGGGGGCAACCAGACTGCTGACTCTTGCCATCCTTCCTCCTTCTGAACCCAGTATAAAAGGTTTATGGCTCATCACCCATTGAAAACCATGTCAGGCCCCTCCAAGGGATGCTTCTGAGCAGGAAACAGAGTTTCTGTGGAAAGACAGCATTCCTGGCCTGATATAGTTGCGGAACTCAGCAGTGTAATCAGGCAAACCCCAAACCACGCTGGAGACTATAGACTTGTGGTTTCCTTCCTTTTTCATAGGTTTGGATCCAGGTCCTACATGGCCTCAGGGACTTCTGAGCCAAATGAAGACAAGGTGGCAACATCTAACAGAGCCATGACAATGGCCACCAGGCAAAGTCAGTGTCACACACAAGGTCT
>PVIR01036641.1:0-15651 GCA_004026965.1 Petromus typicus | reverse complement strand
CATTAGGGATATTGGCCTGTAGTTCTCTTTTTTGGTTGGGTCTTTCTCTGCTTTTGGAATCAGGGTAATAGTTGCTTCCAGGAATGAGTTTGGGAGTACTGCTTCCCTTTAAATTTCATTAGAGAGTTTAAGAAGTAGAGGCACTAACTCTTCTTTAAAAGTTTTATAGAATTCAGCAGTAAAACCATCAGGTCCAGGGATTTTCTTTGTTGGCAAGTTTTAATTACATTTTCAATTTTCCAGATTGATATTGGGGTATTTAACATTTCTATATTTTTTTATTCAGCTTTAGGAGTTCATATATGTCTAGAAATCTATCCATTTCTTCTGCATTTTCCATTTTATTAAAGTATAAATTTTCAAAGTAGGTGTTTATTATCCTCTGGACTTTCTCTGGGTGGGTAGTAATTTCTCCATTCTCATTCCAAACAGCATAGATATGAACCTTTTACTTCCTTTGTTTAATGAGGTTGGCTAAGAGTCTCTCAATTTTATTTATCCTCTCAAAGAACCAACTTTTCGATTCATTGATTTTTTTGATCCGTTTTCGGTTTCTATTGCATTAATTTCTGCCCTGATCCTTATAATTTCTTGCCTAGTGCGAGCTTTGGGTTTGTTTTGCTCCTCTCTTTGTAGTCACTTGAGGTCAAGCATTAAATTGTTTATTTGAGCTTGCTCTGTTTTCTGGATGTAGGCCTTCACTACTATGAATTTTCCTCATAGAACTGCTTTCATTGTGTCCCATAAATTTCTATATGTTATACTGGGGTTATCGTTTAGTTGTAAGAACTGTTCATATTCTTCTCTAATTTCTTCTGTGACCCATTGGTTGGTCAGCAGAGTGTTGTTCAGTTTCCATGTGTTTGTGGGGGTTCTGGGCTTTCTTTTGCTATTCAGCTCCAATTTCAGGGCACTATGGTCCAACAGCATACAAGGGATAACTTCAATCCCTTTATATTTGCTTAAACCTGTTCTGTAAACCAGCACATGGTCTATTTTGGAGAATGATCCATGAGCAGCTGAGAAGAAATGTAAATTCTGACTGCGGGGTGAAATACTCTGTAAGCATCCATTAAGTCCATTTGCTGAAGAGTCTGGTTGAGCTCAAGTATTTCCTTACTGAATTTTTGTCCAGTCAATCTGTCTCTTTGTGACAGTGGGGTATTGAGGTCCCCTACTATTATTGTATTGGAGTTTATCTGCTTTTTCATGTCCATTAATGTTTGTTTTATATAGTTGGGTGCATTAGAATTTGGAGCATAGATATTTAAGATTGTTTTCTCTTGCATTTTCCCCTGTACTAAAAGATAGTGTCCATCGTTATCTCTATCAGTTTTGACTTGAAGTCTATTCTGTCTGCAAATAAAATCACCACTCCTGATTTCTTGCTGTTTCCTGTCACATGGAGTATTGTTTTCCATCCCTTTACTTTCAGTTCATGGGTTTCTTTCTGAATTAGGTGTGTTTCTTGTATGCAGCAGATTGTAGGATCTTGCTTCTTGATCCACTCTGCCAGTCTGTATCTCTTAATTGGTGCATTGAGTCCACTGACATTAATGGTTCTGACTGATATAGGCAAATTTAGTACTGCCATGTTTTCCTTGGCTGTGTTATTCTACTTTTGCTCTTTTCCCATCAGTTTCTTGTTTGGTCCCATGGGTTGACTTGGTTAGGTCTCATGGATTTTTAACTTCCCTTATTTTTCTCCAAGATATTGTTTAGAATGAGGTTTCATATTTGTGAAGTTTTTCAGGTGTTCTTTGTCATGAAAGTATCTTATTTCCCCATCAATTTTGAAGGATATTTTTGCAGGATACATCAGTCTGGGTTGGAAGTTGTTTGCGTTTAGGGCTTGGAAGACTTCACTCCAGGCTCTTCTTGCATTGAGTGTTTGAGTTGAAAAGTCCATTGTGATCCTGATGGGCTTCCCTTGGAATGTAAATGTTTTCTCTGGCTGTTTTCAGTATTTCTTTTTTTGGATATCTGGAATTTTTATAATTATATGCCTAGGTGTAGATTTTTTCATGTCATGGGAGTGTGGAGTTCTGTATGCTTCATATATTTGTATGTCCAATTCTTTTCCTTTTCCTGTGAAGTTTTCTGCCATTATTTCTGTGAATAGTTTTTTAATGTCTTTAGCATTGTCTTCTGCTTTCTCAGTGACTCCAATCAATCTTATGTTATTCATCTTTGAATCATCTAGGAGCTGTTGGATTGCCTTTTCATTATCGCTTGCTTTTTTCCATAGATTATGCCTTTCCAGTTCATTGGTTGAGATCCTGTCTTCTAGGTCTGAGATTCGGTCTTCTGCCATATTCGTTCTATTGTGCAAACTTTCATTTTCTTTCTTAATTTCCTGGTCTTCTGCTTATAGGTGTTTAAAAGGTTCCATTGCTTTTGCTATCTTGGATTCTATCAACTCGATGATTTCCTCTTTAGCTTTATTAATCATCATGTTGACAATGTTCAATATCTCTGCTTTCATCTCAGAGATCAGTTCTGATTTCCATTGTACTAGATCTGCTTTGGTTAGCATTTCCGAGGACCCTGGAGACTGGCCTTCAAACTTCTCTCTTTCCCTTCCCCTTGTGTTACCTTGAGGTGAGGATCTTTGTAACTGAGACTTTGAGTGGTTCCTCATCTCTGAGCTTTTGTCCTTGCTGTTGTTTTTGGTTTTGTACCTGCCCTGTTTTCTGGCGATGTTTGTTGCAAGTCTTTTTACTCCTAATAGTTAGGAACCTTAAAATATCAGTGTTTCCTGGGTTGTTCTTTACAGTCTGTATTGGGACCTAAAGAAAATCCCCTATTTCTGGCACACCATATGAGGCACTCAAACAATATGGTCAGAACACCTTATCCCCTCTGCTTTAGAGGCAGGAAGGCTCTGGCTCCTGCACTGCTACAATGGCTCTGCGTGAGGTTCCCATTGGCCTGCCTACTCAATAATACAGTCCCTGGGCTTGTTTGTGCAGTCAGCCTGGAGGTCAGTAGGCTGCAGGCCCTGTGCAGCTGCAATAATACTGGCTGATGTTCCAACAGGCCCACCTATTTACCAATACAGAGTCCCTGGATGTGCTTCTGCAGTTGACGTGGAGAAAGTCCAACTCTGGCCTCCCTTGGCTGCGATGGCATGGGCTGCTGCTTCCCCAGCTCTGCCCTCTCTTATATTCAGTCCCGTGGTGCTCTTCCAGCGTGGGCCTGGAGGCCAGGAGGCTCCAACCCTGGAGCAACTGCAATGGTACCAAACACCGCCTCTACAGCGCTGCCCGCTGTTATACTCAGTTCCTGGGTGCTCTTCTGGTGTGGGCCTGGAGGCCAGCAAGCTCCAACCCTGGCGTGGATGCAATGGCGCCAAATACCGCCTCCAAAGCCGCCTCCGCAGTGGAGACCGCTGCTATAGTCAGTCCCTGGGTGCTCTCTTTGTTATTATTTTTGAGGCAAGGTCTCCCTAAGGTAGCTCAGTTGTCCAGGCTGTGCTCAAATTTCGGATCTTGCTGCCTCATCCTCCGGGGATTATGGGCCTTTAGTCTTTTAATATTTAAGTCTTTGACAACCTTGGCAGATTTATTCCCTGGATGACAGAGAGTGCGACAAAGGTCTCAACCAAAGCAGTCGTGCCTGAAACCTAGTTGTGCATAAGAAGTACTGCATTGACAAGTGTGGATTACAACAAAACTAAAGACTTCCTGTCCATACCTAGTAAGCCTGGAATATACTTGTTGAGTGAATGGAAGATATCATGATCTAGTTGAGAGGATACAATGTAAATATCTCCAAAATTAAATGATAATAGGAGACAGTAGTTTTTGAGATATATAAAAGGCATATCCCGTGTTAAGTCACCAATGGAATGGCAGTGGTAAGAAATATTAAGAGCTTAAAGTCGGATAAGAGTATTGTGGGCAAGAGTTGTGGAGGGAGACTTTGTGGAAGATGCTAACTTGAAACTTAGTGTCAAATGAGGTAGTGGATTTGAAAATGTAAGAATGGGGAAAGGCATAAGAAGAAAGAGAGTGAAAAGGTAATGAAGATCTGGAAATGGTTATGAGATGATTTTCCATTATAGCCTTCCTGTCTTATAAGAGTGGGAAAAGGCTCCATAGGCCTTTCCTCTCAGGCCCTGAAATTTGGTCCTAATTCTTTCAGTAGGGAGAAGAACAATTTTTGAGCCATGAAATAAAAAAGAATTTGCTAGTTTTAAAATAAAGATTATAGCTGGGAATAAATGTAAAGTAGTTTAACTTGTTTAGAGAAGTAAGTTTCTGGCAGATATTGGGGTAGAACACAGTCTAGAAGCAAACAAACAAACAAAAAATAGAGGGCTGAGATAAGGTAAGGTGAAAGGTTATGAAAAGAGACAGATTCCTTAATCACTGTGAAGGAAGAATGAGTGGGATTAGAAAACACGTACAGAGATAAGAATACCTTTATGAAAGTAGATGAAGGGCATTAATTCATAGAAGGAAGTAGCATTTATCAGTCATTTATATTATTAGTTTTCTTCTAACACCAAGAGAGTTAGAATCAGTGTATGTACAGAAAGATAGGATGAAATAACTGATTCCTGTCTTTTCAAAGGAGAAATATCCTCTGCAACTCAAAACATAATTGGAATACATAATTAGACCCTTGATTTACAAACAGGATTGGTTCCCTAGAGCTCTTATAAACAATACAGCTGAGATTTGGATGTTTACCTGGGTGTTGGCTATAGATAACAAGAGGCAGATGAATGTTCCATTAACCTAATCAACCCAAGTTGTTCGTATATCAAGCCTGTTATAACCTGATGGTTCATTGTACATACCCTTTAATTCTTATGTCTTTTAAGATTAGTATCAGGTTTGTAGATCCATAACATATGTAGTGGGATAAAGTGCATCTTGTGAAATGATGTTACAATCTGTTGGAGCCTTTTGAAGATTTTTTAGTGATTTTTTTTTTTTTTTTTTTTTTTTTTTTGGTTTTTTGAGACAGGGTCTCGCTTTGTAGTTCAGGCTGGCACTCAGCTCAGCTTCCAACTCACATCACAGCAATCCTCCTGCCTCTGCCTCCCGAGTGCTGGGATTACAGGCGTGAGCCACCACGCCCGGCACTGTGGTATGTGGTACTGGTTGCTGCTGGGCATGAGTCTCTACGCCCAGTATTGTATGTGGTTACTGGGGATTGAACCCAGGTCCCTGCGCTTGCAAGACAGGTGCCGGAACCAAGGAGTTAAATCCCTAGCCCTTTAGTGATTTTTTTTTTAAGAGATGAGATTTTTTTATTTTTAAGAGATAAACATCTTTGGTATTTGTACTTTAGAGAAGAAAGAGAACAAGGTGTCAAATTCTCTGCCAGGGGAAGCTGAAGGAAGCAGAGGTTCGGGAATTCTTTTGACATAATATGTCCCTGCTGGCAAATAGATTTCAGGAAAAGGTGCACAGTCCCTGGCCAAAAAGGAAACAGCTTTAAGAAAACAATGAAGACTAAAAATTGGCATCACTCAAGTGCCTGAGCAACTTTGTTCAAGCTAGCCCAATCTTCCTGTTTGGTAGGATATGCAAACATGTATTGTATTTTATTACCAAATATAAGACTTGTTTTGAACACTATTTCCATGTAGAATCTACCTACTCTAAATGTGAAATCCAAGACTAGTGATGAATAAATTATTTTTACAAATAAAATCTCACAAACTAGTTGTGGGGGATCTATGGATATTTTTACATCATGCCCTTTGAGATAAGCCTAAATTTTAAACAGCCTGAGGAGTAAATTTATAATAACCAAAGAGCATGGCACTGGAATAAAAAAAAAAGAGCAGTGAAATGAAACAAGGAGGCCAGGAATAAATCCACATATACAAATCAAGTGATTCTTTTTAAAGGCACCAATAACCTACATATAAAGAAAACTCTCTCCAATAAATGATGCTGGAAAAACCAAATAAGCACATGCAAAAGAAAGAAACCAAAACTCCTTTATATATAGAAATCAGCTCAAAAAAGATCTAATACTTAAATGTGAGTTCCAAAAGTATGGAACTAGAAGAAAAACAGGGGAAATATTTCAGGTTATTAAATTGGGCAGTTATTTTTTAGATTATTCCAAAAGCACAGGAAATAAAGCAAAAATTAACAATTATGTAACATTTATACACAGCAAAGAAAATAGTTAACAGACTGAGTAGACAACCTACAGGATAGGAAAAATATACGCAAACTATTCATGTAAAAAAGGATTAATATATCAAATATATAAGAAATTTAATTCAACAGCAGAAAAACAAAAAAGTACAATCAAAAGTTGGGCAAATGACCTGGTAAACAATATGGAAGGTCTTCAAGAAGTGAGAAAAAGAGCTGCACACAATCAAGCTACCAAGCCCAAGAAATTGAAATCACTGTGTCAAAGAGAAATCTGGGCTCTCATGTTTATTGCAGCACTGTTGCAGCAGTAAAAACAGAATTAACCTAGGCGTCCATCGATGAATAAGTGGATAAAATATGAGATATATACCTGTCATGGGTGGAACTGGGAGACATTATGTTAAATGAAATAAATCAATCCCCCCCCCAAAAAAACACTGCATGTTCTTGCTTAAACCAGGAAGCTAAAAAAAAAAAAAAACCAGAAAACAAGAAGTAGAGAATAGATTAATGGTTATCAGAGGCTGGAAAGAATGTGAGGGAGAGAGTATGGTTAAGGATCACCCAGGTGGAGTTGGATAGGAAGAATAACATTTTTGTGCAACACTGGGGGTTAACCTAGGGCCCTGCACATACTAGACAAGGGTTCTATTACAAAGCTCTATTCCCAGCCTCCTTACCTATTAAATTTTTTTATTTTAAAAGTGGGTCTCATTAAATTGTCCAGGCTGGCCTCAAATTTGTGATCTTCTAACTCTTCCTCTCCTTCTCCCTAGTAGCTGGGATTACAGGCATGTGCCATTGCATCTGGCAGGAATTTCTAATGTTCTGTATCAGAGTAAGATATTTGTGGTTGACAACAATTAATTAAATGTTTCAAAATTGTTATTGCCTATTATCACTCAAAGTATATAGTTTATGTTAGACTTCACTATAGAGGCTATACAGCCTATTGATTTGGACACAAATATAATGCTATTATCTACTATTATAGCATCATACAGGATAGTTTTGCTGCTCTAAAAATTCTGTATGCCTCAAATTGGAATTAGTGACTAATCACAATACTGCAAAAAGGGAATTTAGAAACCTGCTAATAAATAGTAGAAAACATTCCCGACAGAAAAAAAATTGAACATACAGATAAGTTAGCAAGTAGAACCCCAGATAGCCATAATAAAAAAAGAAAAACTCCATGACACGTCATAGTCATAATACTAGAAATCAAATGCAATTACAGAGCTTAAAAGCTGTTAGAGAAAAGCTGTTGCATATAAAGGAAATCTATCAGCATTATACCAGAATTCTCAGCACAAACCTTAAAGGCAAGGACAGCTTGAAATAAAGTGTTTCAAGCCTTAAAAGAAAACAGCTTCCAACACAGATTGATATATCCTGCAAAATTATCTTTTAGAACTGATGAAGAAATAAGATGTTTCCATGATAAAGAGCATCTAAAAAATTCATGACAATGATACCAGCACTAAAAGTTCCTAACCAATACAATAGAAAGAGACGATGACAATAACAATGCTGGAATCCAAACAGAATGACTCCAATAGGCAGGATGAGTAAATAAGTAAGGGGGGGGGGAATCAGCAGCAGGAAAATAATGCAATGACAGGAATAAGACAATACTTATCAATTGTAACCATCAATGTGAATGGTATTGATTTATTAGTCGAAAGACACAGGTTAACAGAATGGATCAAGAAACAAGATACAACAATATGCTATAATAAGAAATGTATTTATTCCCAAAATAAATTCAAAGCCAGAAAGTCCAAGAATGGAAAGCAATATTCCATGCAACATATTTTCAGAAAAACTGGATTTTAATTTAAAATTGATCAGGAATAACAAAGAAGATCACTTCATACTGATTAAGGAAACCATTCAACAGGAAGAAATAATTATAAACATCTATGCACCAAACAAAGTTGCACGCAATTTCATAAAACAAACACCATTGGAAAGAAAGAACAGGGGCCAGGGATTTAGCTCAGTGGTTCCAGCACCTGCCTTGAAAGCATCAGAGCCTGGATTCGATCCCTGGTAACCACATACAGCAGTGTCAGGTGTGGTGACTCACATGTACCAGCAGTCAGTACCACATACAACTGCAATCCCAGTACTCCGAAGGCAGAGGCAGGAGGTTTGCTGAGTTCGAAGCTGAGTTCTGGACCAGCCTGAACTACAAAGCGAGACCTTGTCTCCCAAAAACTAAAAAGAAAAGATCAGATGCATATCAGTACAATTATAGTGAGGTACCTCCATATTCTAGTATCATAAATAGATCAACTACACAAAAAGCCAACAATAAATATCAGAGTTTAATCAAACCTTTGAACAAATGGGTTTAATAAATACATGCAGAATGTTCTACCCAATGACAACAGAATTCACATTCTTCTTGGCAGCTCATAGAATTTTCTCCAAAATATCTTACATATTAACAAATATAAGTTGCCTAAGTAAACGCAGAATATCTGATTTTTACATGTATTTTATCAGATCATATCAAATGAAGCTTGAAATCAATGGTAAAAGAAACCACATGAAGACTGGGGAGTAAGCTCAGTGGTTCCAGCGCCTGTCTTGCAAGCGCAAGGACCCGGGTTCAATCCTCGGTAACTATATATAATACTGGGCGTGGAGACTCACACCGAGGAGCAACCAGTACCACATACCACAATGCCGGGAGTGGTGGCTCACGCCTGTAATTCCAGCACTCGGGAGGCAGAGGCAGGAGGATTGCTGTGATGTGAGTTTGAGGCTGAGCTCAGGGCCAGCCTGAACCACAAAGCGAGACCCTGTCTCAAAAAACCTAAAAAAAAAAAAAAAAAAGAAACCACATGAAATTAAGCGATGAATTCTTGAATAATTAATAGGTCACAGAAGAAATTAAGAAAAAATATTCATACAATTAAATAATTATGTCAGTACAACATACCAGAATTTCTAGGACAAAAGAAAAGCAGACCTGGGGGAAGTTTATTCTGTGATGCCCCCAGAAACACACAAAAGAGCAAGCCCCCAAACATAAACTAATGATGTACCTCAAGATCCTAGAGAGGTAAGAACAATCCAAACTCAGAGCTAGTACAAGGAAGGAAATAATAAAGATCAGAGCACAAATCAATGGAATAGAGACTAAAAAGAATACGGAGAATCAGTGAATTGAACAGCTGGTTCTTTCAAAGACAAAAAAAATAGCCAATTGTGCCAATAAAAAGAGAAAAGATACAAGGCAATTAGAAATGAAAAAGGTGAAATCACAACAAACACTGCTGAGTTACAGAATATTATTACCCATTGCACATTTATAAACTAGAGAACTCAGAAGATATGGAAATTCTCATATACATATCAATCACCAAACATGAGCCATGAGGACTTAGAAATACTGAATAATCTAACTAATGCATAAAAACTTACCAGCTAAACCCAGAATCCTGATGGACTCAATGCTAAATCTACAAGAGCTTCAGGGAAGAACTAATTCTAATATTCCTCAAACTCTTTAATGAAATTGAAAGGGAAGAGACCCATGTGTTTATAATTGTTATAATCATCTTGCTTTGTAGTTCAGGAAGAATCATTCCTGGAAGGTAGCATTACTGTGATTTCAAAATCAGAAAAAGATCCAAGCAAAAAAAGAGAAGAGAACTATAGGCTACTTTCCTTAATGAACATTAATGCAAAAATCCTCAAGAAAATATGAGAAAACAGAATAAAAGAAATGATCAAAAAGATTATACACCATGACCAAGCAGGATTCATCCTAGGGGTGAAAGAATAGGTCAACATATGCAAATCAATAAATGCAATTCATCATATAAACAAAAGCAAAGACAAAAATCACACAATCATCTCATTAGATACAGAAGTCTTTGATAAAATCCAATGTCCATTTATGATTAGAATAGTGAAAGAATACTGACATGTACAGAAGAATATATGTATAGAAGGATGTTACTGCAATTTGATAAAAGCCACTTATCCCAAACCTATTACCAGTATATTAAATGGGGGAATGAAAACTTTCTCTCTAAAATCAAGAACAAGACAAAGATGTCTGCTATCACCATTCCTATTCAATGTAGTTCTCAAAACTTTAGCCAGAGCAATCAGGAAAGAGAAAGAAATAAAATGGATATATAGTTAAAGTATCATTATTTGCAGATGACATGATCTTCTACTTATAACATCAAAAAACACACCAGAAGACTCTAAGAATTAAGAATAACAAAATTCAGCAATGTCACAGGATATAAAATCAACACAAAAATTTCTAGTTTTCCTATACACTAAAAATGAACTTAGTGAGGAAGAAATTAGGAAAGCAATACTGTTCCCAATAGCATCAAGAAAATTAAATTCTTAGGAATTAACCTAAGAAAATGAAAGACCTTTGCAATGAAAATTATCTCTCTCTGAAAATAGAGATTGCAGAGGATAACAGAAAGTGAAAAGATATCCCATGGTCCTGAATAGGCAGAACCAGTGCCATCAAAATGGGAGCCAATGCTAAGTCATGTATAAATGTGTAAATATATCTTGATTGAATTACATAGTAAGTAAAATTCAATAATCCAGTGTTTTTATCTTAGCTGAAAGAAACAAAAATAAATTTAAAAATCCATTTCTGATTTATTTTGATATGCTCTCCTTAACAGCCTTATTTTCCTGCTTCTTTTTTTGAACTACTTCTTACATCATGGAGTAAATACAGAGGATGTTGCTACACAACAAAAGGTATGACAGAAATAAACCCCCAATGGTTAATAGTATGCAAGTAGTTAGATATATGTACACCCATACATATATATATATAGTTTTTAAAGGCATAGCATAGATGTTATTTTATTTTACTTAAGTGAGAATAGTTAATAAAAATAAGTGACAATTACAGGACTTAGGTAAAAACATTTTCAACATGTCTTTAAAGAAGTAAAACAAATACAGAAATAGCTGCCATGGAATAAAGAAGATAAGATTCCTAAGTAAGCACCAGGGAATTTAAAGAATACTTTAGACTGCTTCAGAATGATCACGATACTTTTGGGAACTGGGCAGTTATTTTATTTGCAGATATTAGAGTTGCACTGAGGAGATACAGGGGTTGGGAATAAATATAATTAGGAATATAAAATGGAATGTGAAATCCCCACTTTCTCTTGGAGATGGTAGCTTTACCCTTCTTACCTGCTTGCCTGTCACAACTATGACAACGCATTTGTGCCAAGCTGGCTCATTCTTAAATTTCTCAGGCTCATACTGGGCAGAGTATGGCTGAACACATCCTGGATGGTGTGGGGGAAATCCCAGTTTGTATATACTGTCCCTCAAAAATCATAAATAATAATCTCTTTCCACTCAAGTAAATATTGTCCCATCTTGAGATGAAAATAATAATTGTTTCTGGACTCTGGCTCCCTCTTGTGATAAAGCATGAAAAGTCTGTGGAAACTAACATTTCTTTGAGGCTATCAATACAAGGGTATTTCCCCAGTGTGGTAGTACATATTCTGAGAGGAGAAATCACTGTGAAATGTGAAAATCACCAAGTGTATCATCTACTAAACTCTCTGCAAAGATCTCAGGTTTGAAATTCAGGTCATGAATTTTATCTCTTACTACTCCTCCTGGTGCTGCTATTTTTTTAACTGAAGGATTCTTCCTCATTTATCAGTAATTTTACCTCCTGGTATACTGTCACTCTCTCTCAGACTACTTCTGTCTTATTTCTTCCTGATTCACATACAGATGATCTTTCCAGTACTGTAGTTCTGCCTACTATGAATATCTCCCCTTCTGTTATCTTGCTCCGTGTCCTAACTTTCAGGTCATACTGTAGACTTTGTCATTACCAGTTCACTTTATACAAGTCACTCGCTTCTCCCTGGGCTCCCGTAGGAACTGAACTCCAAAAAACCTTTCAGCCCCACCAGGATCTCTCACCTATTAATTAGGACAGTATTTCACCACCTCACCCCTGCTGTCTTCTTTAGTCTCTGTGGCCTCAAATTCCATCATCATTCATTGAATCGGGTCTCTGACAACACCCTTGACTCCTTACTCCTCCTTTGCTTTGCCATTCCCTTAGCAAAGCCACAAATTGTAGTTATATTCACGTCTTCCCTATTCTTGCTTATACCCCTGCAGTTGAATGTGGTAGAAAGCACATAGAAATAATTATTTATCTTATTTTAAATTCATAATGAAGAATATCAATGCCAGGACCCTAACTGGTATGTCTAACAACTTAATCTATCCATTAATTCTATTCTGTTTTCCTGTTGTGATATTGCCATTCTCTCTGTCTCTCTGTCTGCCTGTGTCTCTCCCATAGTTATTCTTGAACAATAACATTATTTATAACCTTATTTCCCACTGTCTTGAGAAAACTGAAGCAAGCAAAGAACTTGCAGGTTCTGTCACCATAACCACTCACTTGTCAGCGTACTCTGCCTTCTCTCCTGTTCCTGTAACCTAGAGGAACTTCCCATGTTCCTCTCTACAGTCAAAACGGTATCTCTCCTTAGCAGTTCAGTCCCATCTTCTCTTTCCTGACTCTATGCCAGAGCATTCTGCTTTCTGTTCTGTGACATCTCATAAATGCAAATAAATATTCTCTCTGCTGGATCATAAGAAATGTTGAAATTATAATAAATATGGTATGTTCCTGAGAACTACTGATCTAAATCACTACTTCTCAATCTTTTGCTGAAAAATCTTGCTTAAACACTGATTCCTGGAACCCAACTATAAGAGAATCTGATGTCACAGGACTGGGCTAAAAGATATGAATTTGTATTTTCAGTATATTTCCAGGTGATGCTGGTCTTTCAACACTGGGAGCATTGAACTGTGCTGCTCTAAGTAAATCTTCCAGGAAAATGCACGCCTGGGAAAAAGGAAGAGTCAACAGTTCTAGGAGTTATTAGATACTGCCTCTGAAATTACAGTCCTATATGCACACATGAAATACTCAAAGGTACAGAATAGTAATCTATGAGAATTGGGTAGATGGAGTCTTGGCCTAACTCAGCCTAACAGTGATCCCCACATGGATGACAGCTGTGGTGGGAGTGACACGCGGTGGAAGTGGGGATTTGCACTCTCCTCAAGCTCCCTGTAAACCAACATAAGTAATACAGATTGTGCAGCCAACCCATCCAAAACCCATAATGGTTTTGTTGTGTGTGTGCTAGGGAATAGTCAGAGTCCATCATTTAAATATACTCTTTTAATAGAGTATATTTATTTTCAATTAAATACTGACTCTAATTTGTTTTATTTTCTATTGTGGCAAAATATTGATAACATAAAGTGATCATTAGAACCATTTTAAGGGTACTTTTTATGGCATGATGCACATTGTGTTTGGTATGCAGTCATCACCACTGCCCATCTCCAGAATGTCTTTCGTTTTCCAAATTTAAAACTATAACCATCACACAATGAATTCTCACTCCATCATCTTCTCATGACAATCATTGTATTTTCTGTCTCTATGAATTCAACTATTCTAGGTATCAAAATATATAGTATTTGTCCTTTTTATGTCTGTCTTATTTCACTTGTAATGTATTCAAGATACATCCATATTTTAACACGTTAGAATTTTTTTAAGGCTGAGTAATATATCATTCATTAGATATATCACATATTGTTTATCTAGTCTCCTTTCTGAACACTTGGGTTGCTTCTACTTTTTGCTATTGTAAATAATGCTACTGTGAACATGAGTGCATAAATATCTGTTCAGGACTTTTTTTCCATTATTGTGAGTATATATTCAGAGATGGAATTGCTAAATCATAGGGTAGTCAGAGTTTAATGTTTTTAAGAACTGCTGTGCTGGTTTTCCACAGAATCTTTACCATTTTATGGTCCCACCAGCAATGCACAAAGATTTTGATTTCCCCACATCCTAACTGACATTTATTTTTATTTGTGTTTTTCATTTTTTAATAAGGATCTCCCCTTATGTGCACTAGTATCTCATAGTAGTTTTGATTTCCATTTCCCTAACACTAGATGTTGAGCTTTATTTTGTATACACTGCCCATTTGTACATCTTTGAAGAAATGTTTATTCAAATCCTTTGTAATGGGATTGGTTTTTTATATTGAACTGTAGGAGTTATTTTTACATGTTGAACCATAACCTTTTATCAAATATTTGATTTAGAAGTACTTTCACTTTGTGAGTTATTTTTTAACTTTCTTGAAAGTGTTTTCTCATACTTAAAAGTTCAGTTTTGATTGTTTGACTTACCTAGTTTGTACAAAAAACTTATGAAATAAGGCAATGGGGCCATTCCCTTCTTTAAGTCACACTCATGCTTTTGTATAATTTCCTTCTTTATTTTCTTCAAAATATTCTTTTTTTTTTTTTTAGGTTTTTTGAGACAGGGTCTCACTTTGTGGTTCAGGCTGGCCCCAAGCTCAGCCTCCAACTCACATCACAGCAATCCTCCTGCCTCTGCCTCCCGAGTGCTGGGATGACAAGCGTGAGCCACCACGCCCGGCTCTATGGTATGTGGTACTGATTTGCTGCTGGGCATGAGTCTCCTTGCCCAGTACTGTATATGGTTACCAGGGAATTGAACCCGGGTCCTTGCGCTTGCAAGACAGGTGCCAGAACCACTGAGCTAACTCCCCGGCCCTCTTCAAAATATTCTTAATACCATTTTCCTCTGTACTTTCTTGTTACCTTCATATTTCTCTATACATGCAGCCTCCTTCATTATGACTCCGAACATGCTGCTTGCCTTCATTACCGCTCTCTACATTCATGCCATTTTCGTTACCACTCTACACTTGCTTTTATTGCCATGTCTGCTCTGCTCTTTCTTTAGTGCCATTCTGGACTGAATAATACTGTACAATACAGTATGTGCCTAAAACATACAGAAAAACTTCACAGCGGCTGTACATGGACCTGTCTGTGACCACAGTCTCAACTAGAGGAACCCATAACCATCTGTCAAAGTGGGGAAGATCGCTACAATTTTGTTTATACAGGAAAGACAGCCACAGTCACGTTTGTCACCTGCTGTGAAATTTGCAAACAGAAGCAAAATCCTGCCCGATGCTTCTGTGTATGAGCCATACTGTTCACAAAAAGAAACATTCATGAACTGAGATACTACTGTAATACAATTATAGAAATGTCAGTGCATATAAATTATAACTGTCAATGTAAACAGATTCAGTCCCATTCAAAAGATACAGAGCAGTAGAATGAACCAAGAAACAAAATCCAGGGCCGGGGAGTTAGCTCAGTGGTTCCGGCGCCTGTCTCGCAAGCGCAAAGACCTGGGTTCGATTCCCCGGTAACCACATAACAATACTGGGCGTGGAGACCCACACCCAGCAGCAACCAGTACCACATACCACAGTGCCGGGCGTGGTGGCTCACGCCTGTAATCCCAGCACTCGGGAGGCAGAGGCAGGAGGATTGTGATGTGAGTTTGAGGCTGAGCTCAGGGCCAGCCTGAACCACAAAG
>PVIR01036640.1:0-15382 GCA_004026965.1 Petromus typicus | reverse complement strand
TCAAGGATTTTCAGCCGGTCTCGGCTTCTGCCTCCAGCCTCATCTTCCCAGCCCTTCTCACTGCTGCAGGCTACATTCCATTCCTCACCGTGCTGGGAACAGGCCCTGACTTCTTTTTTAAATCTTTATTGGTACATTACATATACATAGCATGACTGCACTCCACAATGAGAATTTGTACCAGTATATGACACAACTTGATTATCATTTTTCCCATTGCCCTACCGACCCTACCTACATACATAATATACACATATATATACATATATACCCACCCCACCCCCTATATACATAAACTGTGTTTCTTTTCTTTTTTGTTATAATCTCATTATTTTTCCCTTTCACCCTATTTCACTTTGAGTATTTTCTATTGCACAACATATATCATACAATTCTAGAACCTATTAACATCTTCATTTTCTCATACCAGAGAAAAGATGCGATATTTACTTATCTGTGACCTATTTATTTCACTTATGAGGATATCCTCAAGGTATGTCCATTTAAGTATAAATGATTCTAACTCATCATTTTTTATGGCAGAGTAATACTCCATTCTGTAGGAGAACCACAGCTTTCTTATCCAGTCTCCAGTTGATGGACACTTGGGTTGTTTCCAAGATTTACTAAACTGAGCTGCTATAAACATGGGTGCACATATGTCACTGTGATATGAGTCTTTTAATTCTTTTGTGCATATACCTAGCAGAGTGATGGCTAAGTTAAATGGGACCTCCAATCCTAGCTTTTTGAGGAATCTCCAAACTGATCTCCACAGGGGTTGATCGAGTCTACAGTCCCACCAACAGTGGAGAAGGGTTCCCTCTTCTCCTCAGCCTCACCAACATTTGTTGCTGGCTAATTTTGAAATGGCAGCCATTCTTTGTGGAGTGACTTCTTTCTTTTAGGAACAGTTTACACTCTTTCCACTGTCAGGAAAATCTGGGTATCTCCTTTTCATCCTCTGTTACCAGTAGAGACATTTTTCTCCAGAAGAAAAACTGTTTTACTCACCCTAACAATACTATGTTAATCTTCAACACACAATAACTCACTTCTTACTTCGACTACGGATACTAGGGTCAGGCGCATTCATCATCCTTTTGTTCTTTCTAATAAACTATAAGCAGATTGAAGGCAGGGAATAAGCTTTACCTCGTGACTTACAAAATGCCTGATACACAGTATAGGTGTGCTGTATATTACAAACGAGAGCCACTTCAACAACTTCTCAGACAGATAACCAGTCAGTATCCATGAGCAGTCTCTGGTGAGAGAACAAATTGCTTCATGAACATTCAAAATGCCAGAAAGCCTCCCTAATGTAGGCCATGGCAACCATACCATCTCCAAAAATGATTAATACTTCCTTCAACTAATTAAAAATAATAGTAATATAAGTAGCACATGTAGAATCAGGACTAGATTTCTTTTTTTCTTTTTTCTTTTTTTTTTTTTGACACAAGATCTTGCTTTGTAGTTCAGGATGGCCCTGAACTCACTATGTAGCCCATGCAAGCCTCAACCTCAAAGCCATCCTCCTGCCTCTGCCTCCCCAGTGCTGGGATTACAGGTGTGAGCCACCACACCTGGCACTGTGCTATGTGGTACCTGGGATCAAGCTCCAGACATTGCACTCACCAGGCAGACGCCAGAAATCACTGAGCTAAATCCCTGGCCCAAGGCCTGGACTCTTAACATGAATATTTCCAGTTCATCTGTATAGCAATCCCCTCAGTAGAATACTATTATTTTTCTGCCAAGTCTAAGTGAGCAAGAGGAGGTCTACAGAAAGAACTTATTAAAGATTCTACAACAAGCCAGTTATGGTGTCAGAATTCAAATTCAACAGATCTAGATCAGCTCTTAACACCAAGTCACTTCCACTTCAAACCAACTGTCAAGCAGTCAGCCAGTCTTTCAGCTATTAGGGTCTAAGAAGACAAGCAATTAAAAACAACTATATGGCTTTATTTTAAACTTGTTTCAGAACTAACCCATGCACAAAGCCCTTTTGAGGAACAACATCAGTTAACTTCCTACATAACTGCAGGTCTATAAAACTTGTTTTAGGAGACACCAGCCTAAGCATGATTGTTTTATTAATTCGCTGCTGAATCATATTTGTTTCTGTTGCAGCTGCATCGCAGTACCGGCACATACTGAGCAAGCAAGCAAGCAAATCAAAACACATTCACCTGATCTGATTCCTAGTAAAACCCTACATAATTAGGATCTCTGTATGAGACCTAAAAACTTTAATTTCAGTCAACATTTTAGGTTATTTCTAGGCACAGCTCAGTTTGGGAATGAATAATTTTGAAAAACTGGAAAAGTACTGTGTAGTCCTTTCCTAAGAGGCTTACATTTAAGCAGAAAATCATATCAGCCCTCCCATTCCTTCTTTCTCAATGTCCTTCCACCCTCCATACTTCTCTATACCATTCTCCATCATTTACTTTCTACCTTCTGCTTCTTGAAGCCATAACAATATGGCACAGAATCTGACTAGCTCCATACTCACGCACTGCTCTGTTGACCTTTCCTTTAATTGCTGGGAAATGTCCATGTATCTTCTGAGAATTATTTAAAACCTTATCTGCTCTAGATAGCAGATAAGGTCTGTCTCTCTCTCTCTCTCTCTCTCTCTCTCTCTCTCTCCTCCCCGACTGTCTCTCTCTCCCTACCTCTCTCTCTCTCCCCTGTCTCCACTGTACCTATTATCTCTACCATTGCATTTAATGTATTTTATTGTAACCATGGGTTAACAGATCTTCCTCTTTCCTTGTGGAATAGAAATTGCCTGAAATGGAAAGCTAAATTTTAATTTGCTTTGCATTCTTATCACATAAGCTAGACCTATCCAATAGTAGAAGTTTAGACATGGTCAGTGGAGGAATTTAGAAGCATTAGGATTGCTGATGCTTGGTTCTTACCTGGTTTGTTTAGAAAAAACAGACATGCTTGACAACAACATACATTTTTTTGTCAGCTTTCCAATGCAAGGTAAGGTGCAGGAAACATAAAAAGCCATAGATAGAGACACTTAGTATTGAAGTACAGTGTAAAGTACTCTGAAAATTGCACTTGCTTTTAAAAATCACAAGAATGACATCAATAATAGGCAAATTAGAGGTGAATAAAATCAATGATACACGAATTTGAAAAGAAATATACTTTGAAAACAATCACTAAATATGAAATGCTAGATAACAGATAGTAGGTACATGCTAAAGACAAGACTTCAGCTGCAGACATACACAAGAAATTGAAGCAGTTTATTCAGATCAGCCCTGCTTTTCATCAAAGCTAATCAATCATTTTTAATGTCCTTAAATATGTAGGTTTGATTTCACTAGTTTGTTCGAATTCGCACCTCTAGCATTGTAGTGTAAGTATCAAAGCACAGACAATGTATTATGGGCCTAGGGATAAGCTTTAAGCTTACTCATATTTATGTATCATGATATAAATGGATAGTTTTTCAACTTTAACACATCACTAATCATATTATATAAACATGATAGGTTCACTCAGGCCTGATAACAAAGTTCTAATAGCTTTAAAAATATCAAAAGTTGCTATAATTTTGGATTCTGTTTGCAAAGACAATGGACAAGTAAGGCTCTGTTCTCTCATTTCCTATTCCATTTATTCAAAAGACAGATTGCATGAAGCATATTTAATAACTTTCATAATTGCTCTATCATTTCTCACTAAAGACATCTAAAGGAGAGAAATAGCACAATGTAACGATAAGGTGAACTGTCATAACTATAATCATGTTTTCTTAAATACCAATTTTACTAATTCATTTAAAGTTAATATATGAATATCCAGTAAGAAAGCTTATTCCTACTATGCTATTATTTCTGTTATAATTATTACATAATACTTTCAGAAAATACTGTTATCCTAAATTGATAAATTTAAAAGTACTAAAAAGAAGTCTGAATTTCTCTTGTGTAATTTGCAAACACATATAAATTTTATATGAGTTTTGAAAAATATCTGACCCTTCCATTCAACCCAGTCTGACAGTGCTCTCAAAAACTAATTTATAAAGCCAAGCACGATGATACAGGCCTGTAATGCTAGAACTTGGGAGGCAGAGGCAGGAGGACGGCCATGAATTTGAGACCATTTGGGCCACATAGTGAGTTCAAGGCCAACCTGAATCACAAAATGAGACCTTGTCTCAAAAACAAAATTAATATTATCCAAATCACTTTCTTTTAAAAATAACTCATTCACACATTGGCTTAAAATTAGGGTAAACTAATATTACTTGAATGTATTCATAGTATTACTTAAAATATTTTATTTTATAAAGATATATGGCATTCTTACAACTTACTAAACAATTTCAAAAATCTGAACAGAAGTACTGGTATAAAATCAAAAATATCTGTGACCCAAAGTTGGCAGTTTTGTGTCTCTACCTCTTTCTGTAAATTCAACAAAAAAGAAAAAGAAAAGAAAATTCGTCCACTTCTGGGATTAAGTGACAGAAAATCTGCTGAAAAAGACTATCTTGGTTTCTGTTCTAGGTTTGAAGATCTCAACAATACTGTTAGATATATAAAGAATAACAGCGGTCTACGATATGATAGCACACCAGCCATCTTCACACAAAAACCAGAGATGTTACCAAGGCATCTGTATGGGATTGGGGGCATGTAGACTACTTATGCAAATTGCAGATTCCAAAAATGCCCTGATCATTATCAACTTTCAAGAGAGACAACTAGTTAAGTGACTACAGCAAATACAGAAATTTTTTTCTCATGTCACCAGTAACGCTTTGCCCCAAGTTCTTCTCCTTTGATTCTCTTTTCAAATGTAACTGAATTTACTGGTACATTTTACATCAATATTATGATCACATTCAACATTAAAAATCTGCACCTGTACATGACACATCTTGCTTCTCATTTTTTCCCTTTGATTCTTAAGAAGCACATTCTCTCACATATGCCCAGAATTATAGTCACTTTGCATTCTCATAACTCCATCTTCAACTAAACGACATTAAACTTCAGCAAAAAGTTTCTCTGCATTGTATTTGCTGAACTAACAACAAACAACCAACATTCCACTTCTCCAATTCTCTAAGTATTTCTGTGTAAACCCACCATGACCTGGTTAATTACATTTTAATTAAAGACAATGTTGTATGAAACACATCGCCCACCACCACCATTTTCATCACAGATGAAAATCTGTGCAAGAGAAGTGCATTAAAAATCCCAGAACAATAAATCAAACAAAACTAGAAAAACATAGGACAAAAGGCATACACATGAACACAGGGGCCACGGGGGAAGAGAGGTATAACTTCTCAATTATCCAAGTGTATCTTGAAATTTATTGCACATGATTCAATTTGTGCACTAAGAAGCCTCACGAGATTCTTTCAGAGAGGGGAGGAATCCAAGGGAAAGAAGGAAATGCTTAGGTTAATCTTGATAGAAAAACAGTGAGACAACCAGACAAAGATCTGGGAAGAAGGATCCCTGGAAGACTGCATCTGTAGGTGGAGCTGGAGGAGGAGAATTAAGTAGTTGCCTAAAGGAGCAGGTTTCCTGATACTGTTGACAATGAACCGTGGCAGAGGTCTGCACTTCCCTTGACTGTTCCTAACACACTTGCTGCTTCCCAGCAATGAAGTCACATCAATTCATTGTTAAATACCGTCTATACTGAATGATCAAGCCTGAAGAAAGAACACCACTGAAGCAGATATCAGAATAGACACAATTGAGTCCCACCGTTGTCACAAACTAATGGCGCCCGGAATGTGTTAGTTGCTTTCTCTCTGAATTTAGGCAACTGTGCCACAGTACTATATTACCAGTTGCCTTCCTAGCCTAACACTCATCAGTTCTAGAAGACTATTATTTTCCTGTCACCAATTCATTGAAATAGCTTATATTTTTGACTGATAGATATAATGCAAGAGCATGTGCATATTAATGTCCTCAATCAAAACTCTAAGTTACCTTCCTTTCATCTCTTATCCATATACAAACTTCATAAACCAATTCCTTGAGCATGTATCTATGTTACGACAATGAATATATCTTCTTTTTAGGTTTTTTTTTTTTTTTTTTTTTTTTGAGACAGGGTCTCGCTTTGTAGTTCAGGCTGGCCCTGAGCTCAGCCTCAAACTCACATCACAGCAATTCTCCTGCCTCTGCCTCCCGAGTGCTGGGATTACAGGTGTAAGCCACCACGCCTGGCACTGGGGTATGTGGTACTGGTTGCTGCTGCGCATGAGTCTCCATGCCCAGTGTGGTATGTGGTTACCGGGGATCGAACCTGGGTCCTTGCACTTGCAAGACAGGCGCCAGAACCACTGAGCTAACTCCCTGGCCCGAATATATCTTCTTTTTAGGCACATACACATACACTAAAATAGAAAGAATATTTTCTCAAAGGAGCAGTATGGAACACTACATATTATGCATACATATGCAATTTAAAATAGTCTTCATTAATGAGCACAATCAACTCAAACTTATGAAGTGCACTAGCTGGCATACTGTTCTCTATGCTTATTCTAGAAGACTGGGTTACAAAATAGATTAGAATTGAATAATTTGACCCTATTTTGCAAACACTTAAATGTGCTAGGCATAGCTGTAAATCCTCCAGTGAATAAGACTTTCCCTTCTTCGTAAAATGTGGGAAGGGAGAAAGAATGATGTCTTTGACAAGAAGCTTTTCAAATGAAAATAGACCTGAGATTATCTAATCAGCTACCCTTGTGGGTACATGGCTACACACCTGCACTAAATCTGAGACCTAGGAAACGACAGAGCCAATCATCTTTATGGGTTTGAATGACATAGCCACGGCAAAATGATTTCCTGAGATCAATATGTGGTTAAGAGAAAGCTGTTTTCAATGGAAACAGGAAGCTAAGAGCTAACCTGTTTCTATGGTAACTAGAGCAGCAGCTACCCAACAGCTGGAAGGAAAAAGGGCAGAAAGTTACAAAAAAAATCAATTCTGGTTTACCTTATTAGTGTGATGGTCCTCAGAGTGCAATCAAGATGGGTACACACATTTTGTTCCTTCCTGGTTACTACTCAGAATCTTTAACAATTTTCTTATAAACCTATAAAAAGCTTAAAGGTGGATAGAAGTTTGTGTACTATACAGTCTAACATGTTATGCTCATTAAAAAAAATCTTTCTGAATGATGTGAAGAAAATCGAGATGATCTTGATGAAGCAACTTCTCCAAAGTCATTTAGCTAGTATTAAAATCAGGGTTACTGAAAATTCTCACAGGTCTCAACTTATATGTTTATACAACTGTGTTTCCACAGAGTTTCCACTACTGTTTCTTCTCCTCCCAATATCTACACTGTATTCACTTTCTGTAAAAATACTGACTACAAAAAATTAAAATTAAATACATTCTTCCAAGCTGGGAAAAAAGAAACATGCAGCAGGGCTAAACTGTCAGCAAAGAATATCTACATTACTCTTTTACAAGAAAAGCCCTTTATACTTTAAACAGAACTGAATTAAATTTAGATGATAGGTATTATGAATGAGTATTGCTTAGACAGTTTGGCCACCATATATTTCCTTCTGGTGATTTTTGTTTATCTACAGTAGCTCTTACTATTTCATTTAGATATATTTTTAAAGACTGCCACAATTAAAGCTAAATGACTTAGTAATCCAAAAAGTAAGAGTATAACATTTACTTTATTTGCAATAGTAAAAAGTAATGAGAGTCATAAACATTTTTTTTTTTTTTTTGGTTTTTTTTGAGACAGGATCTCGCTTTGTAGTTCAGGCTGGCCCTGAGCTCAGCCTCCAACTCACATCACAGCAATCCTCCTGCCTCTGCCTCTTGAGTGCTGGGATGACAGGCATGAGCCACCATGCCCAGCACTGTCGCATGTGGTACTGGTTGGTGCTGGGTGTAGGTCTCCACGCCCAGTATTGTATGTGGTTACCAGGCATCGAACCCGGGTCCTTGCGCTTACAAAACAGGCACCGGAACCACTGAGCTGAATCCCTGGCCCAGTCGTACACATTTTTAAATGGAAGACTGATATATGTGTGTGTGTGTGTGTGTGTGTTTGTGTGTGTGTGTGTGTGCGTGTGCGCGCGCTTTGAAAATAAATTAACAAGGAAGAATAATTTCTTTGACACTCATTTAATTTTATCAATTCAAGTATACAAGTGAATTCTTATCAAAATATTATCTAAAAAAGTCATCTAACCTGGCCTAACTACGTTCACTTTGGACATACTTAATGCCAAAAAATAGATCAGAACACTTTCAAAATACAACAGAATACTATAGTGAAATGCAATTGAAAATCGAAGTCGCTTTTTATTTTTCTGAGTCGTTGAATCAAGTATTCCCGGTGCTTAAGATATTGTAACTTAGTTACATAAGTTTGCTTATGAACTATAAGGTTAGTGGCATGGAAAAGGTCAAAACACACTTAAGGTCTTGCATGGCAAATGTAAACATGCCAGATTATTACAGAAGACTCTTCAAGGAGCTTAGATTCTCAATATTATATGGCTGACCATGGCATGTAATTAATACAAAAGAAATGAAGAAACATAGCTACACCTTAAATTGTTTGATCTAAGCGCTACACTCATCATACTATAGAAAGAGAGCCTATTATACTTTGAAACCAAAAGATCAGGATTTGAAAAGCTCTCGTGTTAAAAGTTCAAGGCTCTACTTACTGAGATACCCGAGCTCACAAACTGGTTGCCACATGAAATTTTATTTAATTAATTGTTTATTTTAAAAAGAAATGACCAGAAAGATTTTGAAGTACGAGAAGGCAGACGCCAAAAATCAAAAGTCTTATATTCTATGTTTAAGAGTGTGAATATTATTTGGAAAATTAGGACACCACTTAAAAATTTTAACTGAGAAAAAACGCTGGCAACAATGTGTAGAAAACAAGTTCAGTAGGCTGAAGACAGCTAAACACACTGAGATCTGAGGTACAGGCTGTTACCAGTAATTTCAATGACAGATGAACGAGGTTCTAAACTCAAGAGGAGACACTTGGGTGAATGCTTGACAGGATAGTAAGAATAGCTAGGGCATAGTTTTTGCAATCTCATAGTTAGGAAAAGTTTGTGAAAAGGCTAAGTTAGTATCTCGTTTCCTGCTGTAGTTGCCTGGATGTATAGTGGGTTCAATGCGCCAAAATAATGCACTAGTGAACAACCTTGATTTTATATTGTTACATTGGTCATACAAAGCTAAAAGAGAAAGGTGAGAAAATATTCCTGGTACTGAAAATCAAAATTGGCTGGAGAACGTACACATTAGAATAGGAAACAAAGGAGTCATGGATAAAACTTAAGGAAACATCTATATATTTGATGAAGGAAAAAGACTTGAACTAAATGAAAGTGAATGTCCAAATCCACAGGAGAAAAGTGAAACGAGTGTGAGTCCAAAGAAGTGAATGTCGGATGGTAAGTTACACGAGAGGCTACAAATCAAAGAAGGGACAGAAATGAGTAAAAAAGCCTAACACACTTCTAATGAAATAAAAGGTAGTCACGTTGTGACACCAGAGTGAGCCAGCACTACTGTGTAGCGTGAACTCACCTTCTCCTGCCTCAACCTTCCAGCATCCGGGTATCATGGCCTCCCCGACTCTGCCTAGTTGACAGCGTCATTTCGAACATAAGTATGTTACTGCCATTGTCAGGCACTATTCCTATGGGAGTTTTTTAAGGAAAATTCATCTTCTAAATCTTGAGAATTTTATCTCATTTTTTAAGGTCAACCAGTATTATCTTTAGGAAATGTTTTATTGTAAACTAAGTAGTGAGGTTAGGGAGAGGAAGGAACCAGTAACTCTTCATGAATTCCCGTTACATAGCTCCTGGAATAGGTGACTGTGTAACCAGTATTCATTAAATAAGCCCACTATCTAAGGCTTTATTAATGGGCAACAATATTTTATGGATAAGTTCTATTTGGCCATTGATTGGTATTATTTCCCATAATCTTTACAAACTAAAAGTTAATATATAGTTCTTTAATTTTAGTATATAACTCAAATTGTCCTAATTTTCAAAAGTAAAATGTTATCTTTAATGCTAGCAACTAACTATTAAGGTAACTTTTTTCTTGTTTTATTTGCAGTTTGGGCAAGAGATATAGACTGGCCCATAAAATAGTAAATTAAGCTTTTAATCCAATTTGAGATATTGAATTTTAAATTTTGTTGTTATTAGGGAGCATAGTTTAGTAATGCTCTGGGAATAAAACAATCCAAAACAATAATAAACTGAATATTTCAAGACTTAAAATGATGGATCTACTATCGCAATTTACATGTGATCCTGAATGGTCCTACAACGAACACTAATGCTAAACTCCATTAAGTTCAAGAAAACATGAAATATTTAGAAAAAGGAGACAAAATCGTAAGTGTAAATCCATAGGTGTTGTTCTTTTGATGTTCGTTTCCTTTTTCAAGTGATTTTTGAATGTAAAATGTGAAACTTAGATATGGATATATTACCAAAAAGAGGAGAATACTTTAACAGAGAACTGATTCAATAACCTTCTATCCCCACAAAAAGTACTAGAAACTTAAACTGTTTTTATCTCTTCAATATTACAAATAAATACGTTGAAATATTTCTGATCTAGTGTCTTTTATTATTTTTAACTTCTAAAAAAACTAGGATTCCATTAAAGATATATCTGTATTCAAGATACTGCATTCAGAGGAAAGCATATTCAAACTTCATCTTTTTCTAAAACCTAAATATTATTATGTTGAAAATGTACAATCTATTACATTTTCACAGTTATATGCATCCCTCCTTTTATTGTTAGTAAATATCACTCACTCAAATCCATGCAAGAATCCCTCCTTTCTTTCCTGATACCATTTTCTCTGCAACAAGTTTCCATGGCAACATATATTTGAATTTTTATAAATTTCTGTATTTAAGTATTATTCTTAAAAGTCCAAAAGTATAAAACATAAATTTATTTAGCAAACTAACTTGAACAATTTAGATTTCTCAAATATGTACTTATATCATAAAATATAAAACACTGAATCGGGGCACGCCAACCAATGAAGGACCAAAATATAGTACTGTAAAATTCAATTAACTATTGAGTTCCTATTACTAGTGCTTTAGTCAGTTTAGGTCATAAAAGTTAGAAATGATATACATACATGTTAACTGAACCAATCTCCTCAATATTGGGAAAATACAAAGAAATCAAGAAGTACAAATAAATTGAAAAAAATTCAGACAGCTAAAATTATTCATTCAACTATTTCAATAAAATATAAGCTACCGTAAAAAAAAGAAGAGTTTATAAAAATGTAAATACCTGATTTCTACTAAGAATGAGACTTGTGTAGTAAAAACACAGCTGAAACAAATCACCTAATAAATGATTTATGTTTTTTATACTCATGTTCATATGAAACATTGTTTCATCTTGTAGCCTCCTAGTGGTACTTTATTTATCAAAGTAGTAGATACCATCAAGTCAGGTCCCATCTGAGCTAAAAGTTTTCATATAAAAATATTAATTCATTTTTAAAGAAGCATGTTTTCTGACTTAGGCAACCCATAGTGAAGTAATTTTCCTAAACTACACCAGAAAAGCAAATTATTAAATACTGACTGATCAATAAAAATGGAAAGTTCAAACAGGAATCATTTTAAGAAGTCAAATCAAGTTTTGTTTTTATTCTATTAAGAGGTGGTCTGGGTTAAAAAAAATTCCACCAACCAGAGCCCTACAATGTGTATATTTTAAGAAGCCATAAATGACCTTTCAAAGTTAGAACTCTAGTGGATATCTTCATTAGGCAGTAAATCTCAAAAGCAACATGATCTGCAGGGATTTCACCATCCAATCAATTATAATCAGTGGTTTGGGTGGAAAGTCCTGGAAAAGGGTGTCATGAGACTTCTAGCATCATTTTGGCTCATTCTCACTTGATGTCTGACCTTGGCCGTCACTTATCATCTGAGTGTTCATTTTGCTCCTCTACAAAATACAAGGTCTTGACTGGGTTTTTAAGGTCTGTGATTTCCAGCTGTTTTGCTTCTACTTGTTCTTTGACCTTATGTTTATTTCCAACCCATCCTCTCTTCTCACCTAAAATAGATCCAGATCAAATCCTTAAGTGTAATTACAATCAAATCTAGGGAAGTGTAAAGCAAAACAATTTTAAATTCAGTGATCTACCCTTTGGATCAATATGCAATAGAATCAAGTTCCATGGTAATGATAAAAGTGATACTGTTTTAACCTTTTGCTATATAACCTGGCTCACAATAAAATTTAGCATAAAACATGAAAAGATCACGGAAAATTATCATAAGCAAAGATAATATACATTTGTCTTTTCTGCAGCACACAATCTGACAAGATAATCATAGAATGAACCTGAAAACTAATCCAATTAATCTTTTGAAGTGTCAAGTGGAAAAAACACCGTGATCCTCAGCTGGAAACCAAAAAACACAGAAGTAACAGTCGGGTCAGGAAACTGAGACTTAACTTACATAAATGCATCTTTTTCCGAATGCAAACCCTGGCCGGACTTATAGGATAGTCTTAAAAGAGTCCAGAATTGAACTTACCGTATGCCTAAGTCTATCAGTGTAGACTTAATAGAATTTGCACATATTCAAATATCAGATCTAAGAAAGCAGCAAAGTTGCCTCACCTGCTTCTCACTAAAAACAAATCATATTTCCAGCCTCTAGAGCGAGCTGAACACATCTTCTGACTACTTAGTAGACAGCCAAGGATACTATCTAAGAGGCAAGGATTTCTGATTGAGAAAAAAGACAGGAGGGCAAATCCCAAGTAAGGCTGAATGAATTCCCATTCTGCCCAGGGCGTGGTGTCCCTTCCAGGTGGCAGAGCTGACCAGACACATGTGATCACAAACGTTCATTAAATACAGTTCTGTGCCCATTCTCATACTGTAGTATATTTTGTTATTTATATTTCCATTAAACTGAAGAAAGCGCACCTGGTTGTTTTTATAGTCCCTGCATGGAACATAAAGCATTAACTGGGAGTGTCAAGGACTAAATTTAAACTGTCAGATAAGCTAGAAACCAGAAAGACCGAGGCTAGGGTCACACAAAGTAAGATAAACTAAAGTGCTCAGATTTGGAGAACCAGTATCAGCAATATGGTTAATTCAAGCTTAGTCTGTAAGGAGTAGAGATTGAGCCCAAGAGGAAATGGGCCATGCTCAAAACGTCCAAGTTCAGCTCACGAAGACCAGGAACCCCAAGGTCTGCTCTTCTCCAACAGGCCACTCGGTATTCCGGTCACAAACCAACGCTGCTGGCACAGCCCCTTTCCCTTTCCGGTGTTCCGATTAGATCCCCCATTGGAGCCCCTTCCTGAGGGAGCCAGACATGAGGGAAAGTGGAAGCCACAAAACAACATCACATCAGGATGATCAAGACGCCCAAGAGACACCCACGCCAAAGGAAAAGGTTGGAAGAAAAAAGTAAGAAAAAATGAAGGCGATACTGGTATCAGGACACTGTCTCGGCCTTGGCCTTGCAAAAACAAGTAGACCTTTGTCCTTTAGGACCTTTAGTAGACCTTGGTCCCATCTGCTAAAGTAAGTCTTAGCGTGAATGGAAGGACAGGGTAGGATGAGGACGAGATGGAAGTAGGGCCTGGGTCTCCAGGTTTACTCTGCCCCTCCGGAAGCTGGAAACGCCTCTCTGGGCAGCACCTGAGGGCTCCTCCCTCCTACCGGACCAAGGGGGACACAGAAGCTGGGGAGGGAGTTGAGAGAAGCGAGACTGTCAGGGTGTCGCCCTGTCCTTACCCTGGCGGCTCTGGACGAGTATGGGTCCTCGAAGAGGGCCCACATGCGGGGCTGCAGCTTCCTCCAGCGGCCGGACTTGCCCTCGGTCGCCCCCAGCCCCGCCGCGTCCTCGATGCCCAGCCTCTTGGCCGCCAGCTCCTCCTCGTCCCCGGGGTCGCCGCCGCCGATGAGGTCAGGGGTCTCGAAGATGTCCAGCGCCTCCTCGGCGTCGCGGTGCTGGCGGTAGGTCATCCAGCAGCAGGGCTCCACGTCGGTCTCGTCGATGCCCCAGAAGGCCAGCTCCTCCTCGAAGAGCGGCCCACACACGTCGGCCGGGCAGTGCAGCTTGCCCGTGCGGTAGTAGTTGAGCACATAGGCGAAGACGCCCGGGTGCCGGTCGAAGAAGAACTCGCGGCCGCCCGCGGGGTGGGAGCCGCAGCTGCCCGCTCCGCCGTCGAAGCAGCCGCCCGGCCCGGGGGCCAGGGCGGGCCGCGGCGGAGGCGAGCGCGGGGGCGGCAGAGGCTGCAGGCGCTCGCCCGCGGCGCTCAGGCTCAGGCAGTCGCCCGCGGGCTCCGAGGCGGCCAGCAGCGCCAGGCGCGTCCCGGGCAGCGTGCGGAGGGTGCTGCGGTAGGTCTCGTGCCGGGTGCCCCCGACGTTGAGGATCACCCTCTCGTTGCTCTGGATCTTGCCCATCTCTGTGGTTCAGACATGACTGGGGAGCGAACACAGCGCCCGGTTACAACTCGGGGCCGCCGTGATCCCCGACCCCCCCCCCCCCCGCCCGAAACGAGCTCCCGGGACAAAAGGGCCGGTTCGAGTCTCCCGCGACCTCCCGGGACCCCCTTCCTGGCGCACACCGTCTGCCCTCCGCTCCGGCCGCTCCCGCGTCATCTCTCCACCCTTCGCCGCCCCTGCTGCCCGGTGGACCAGCCTGCCGCCCTCTGCTCCCGCCGCTCCCTCCCTCCCCGCGGGGTCCGTCCCTCCCCTCCGTCTCCCGCACCCTCTCCCCGCCCGGCCGGGGCGCAGCTCCCCAGGCAGAGTCTCCCCCGCCGCTCGCAGTGCGGGGCGAGGGTCCCAGACTCGGGGGGCCCCGGGTGGCGCGTACCCCGGGCCGAGCCCGCGCTGCCCTCGGAGGCGCCCGGGCACCAGGGAGCGCCCTTGGCGAGACCTGTTCCCGGTTCACCTCTCCTCTCCTCACCGCCCCGCAAAAAGACCGAAGTCAGAGAAAACAGGAGACGAGGAAAAAGAAAAATCCCGGCTCTCGCCTTTCACCAAGGAGACCTCTGACTAATTTCCTCTGCCAATTTCCTCTTCACATTACGGTTATCGCTGTTGTTCGTGTTATTATTACTTGGGGAGGAAACGGCTCACTGGGATCGGTCTCTGAGAATTGAAGTGAGCAGCGCGGCCCACCCCGCCCCCTTCCCACCCCTCCCCCTCCCCCTCTCCCTCCCCCTCCCCCTCCCCCGAAGAGCCGGCGTCCGGGGGAGGCGCTGGGGGGCTACGATGGCATCCCTCCCCCTCCCTCCCCGCCGCCGG
>PVIR01036639.1:0-15674 GCA_004026965.1 Petromus typicus | reverse complement strand
ATACTGGGTGTGGAGACCCACACCCAGCAGCAACCAGTACCACATACTACAGTGCCGGGCGTGGTGGCTCACGCCTGTAATCCCAGCACTCAGGAGGCAGAGGCAGGAGGATTGTGATGTGAGTTTGAGGCTGAGCTCAGGGCCAGCCTGAACCACAAAGCGAGACCCTGTCTCCAAAAACCTAAAAAAAAAAAAAAAAAAAGCCTGGCGTGGTGGCTCACGCCTGTAATCCCAGCACTCGGGAGGCAGAGGCAGGAGGATTGTGATGTGAGTTTGAGGCTGAGCTCAGGGCCAGCCTGAACCACAAAAAAGCGAGACCCTGTCTCAAAAAACCTAAAAAAAAAAAAAAAAAAAAAAATAGAAGATCTGTCCCTAAACGGACTTCTATATCTTGAAGTCATCACAGAGTTGAAAACTCATCCTGATAAAGAGGCAGAAGCCACATTTTCCATTGTTTACAGCCTACTGATTTAACCATTTGGGTTGTTTTTCTGGGTTTTTAAATTTTATGTAATCAAATGTATCAATTCCTCTTTTTTATTTTGAAGTTGTTTTGTCTTTTTAAGAAGGCATTCCTTAGCACAAGTTCTCAAGTTAGTTTTCCATTTTTAAGTAATTTTAAAATTTTATAAATCATTTTGAGATTTTAATGCACTTGATAATTATTTGGGGGAACGGTCTGAAAACGGATTCTGATTTAGCTCTTTTTAAACTGTATAAACAAGGACCTTCCCACCATTTGCTGAATGCTTTTTCCTCTCTTCACTGATATGATACTGTGAGGAAAGAGCACAAAGAGGTGACCAGAGTTGGGGGGACAGATGGCCAGGCCATTTGTGGACGGGGACCACTACCCAGTCTCTCTCATTCAATGCCTCGCTGCTTTGCCTTTCTGGAATCGGGGTATAGAGACTAAAAGAAACATCCTCTCCCTTTGGGGAGGGCGGGACTGGAGGACGTGCCTATCTGATAGGTCAAGAAACGTTTCCCCTGCTGGTTGTCTACCTCGCACTTCTTCCTTTGTTTAGAGTTACCCGTGGGACTGGTGTCCTACATTACCATGGTTACTCAAAGTAGAAGGGGCCCAGGCAGTAACAAAGCACTGCATGAAACTTGTTGGAAATGTCAATTCCTCACAGACCCCAGACCTATGAATCAAACTCTTCATTGCAACCAGATCCCCCATGAGTCCTATATGCCTCAGCGTTCAAAGTGCACTCTGGGACATTCTCAGGCCACGCTGACACTTGGCATTGAGGTACCCTCCCAGCCCATTTCACCAGGGAGCACTCTTCAGATCATGGCTGTCCAGCATGCAAGCCACTAGCCTCTGGAGCTACCAAACCTTTGACATATGTTTTCAGTAAAAAGCACACATTGGATTTCAAATCCTTCATACACAAAAACAAAAGTAAAACTATCTTATTTTTATGATAACTACATGTTGAAATATTGGATAAACTTAAATATGTGATTAACATTAATATTTCCCATTTCCGCTTACTCTTTATTGCAGCTACAAGAAATTTTTAAATTATATATGTGGCGTGGATTATGTTTTTACTGCTCTAGACCCTGGTCTCTCCTTCCCTATCTGGAGTCTGCTTTCTGCACCATCCTCTGATGAGTGAGCTTTCTGGTTTCCATCCAAAACGGTCACTCCTTGGCGTGATCAGGAGCCCTCTCATCTGCCCCGCCTGCTTGTCCTGGCCATTTCCATCACGTTGCCATCCATAAATAGGAAAGACGCGGTCAGAGATGCAGATCAGGCTGTCCCTTTAATCCCTAATGCTCTCTACGGTGCTGATCATTTGATTTCTCAAAATCTCTCCTTCCAACCCCGTTCTCTGAAAAGAGGTCTGAAGTAGAAAATTCTTAAATGCTGGAAACCTCAAACATAGCTGTTTCTCTCAACTATCCTCTGCTGTCCCTCATGAGTCTGTATATGCCTTGAAGTCAAGTATTTTATTGATAATTCCACCTTTATCTACTTGTGCTATGACTGAGCATCAGAGATCTCAGTAGTTGTCTTTAATAATGACTTCTGTGCCAAGGGACAAAACATTTATTCAGGTGGTTCAATCATTATAAGATGTGTGTGTCTCCATAAAGCAACAGAAGCAGAAACCAGGTACACAAACAGTTGTGTTTGATGTAAATCTTGCCTGCATATTTGTGTGTGCATATTTGTTTTTTAAAGTTTGATCATCTGACTGTCACCTGAGGAATCTTGGTTAAACATTTCTTTATGCAAAACAAAGAACATAGCGTAGTTAAATATTTTACCTCTGTGGCTAAAATTGGGTTATTTTTATTTCCTCCCCCTGAATGTTTAAGGTGGAATACCAAGGGTTCAAAATGTTCAAAAGATTCCCAGTTACAAGAACCTCATCATCTGTGAAAAATAGTGGTAAACTCTGAGTGGCCAATTAATTCAACGAACATTACAAATGTGAGTGAATGAGTTAGCAATCTTCCCTGAAAGTCTGCGAATATGGAAAGTTCTCAGTAAATAAAGGAGGACCGGAAGACCAGTCCTCTTCTCAGGCATCTACACCTTCTCTGAGGGAAACCAACCCTGTAAACTAAGGAAAACTAAAGGAACTCTTACACAAAACAGAAACAATCAATAACTCCTGAATGAGCTCTTGTATGAACAGTGCATAGATATCAATATAATGCAGACTCAGTGTATCCTAAGGGCTCCCAAATCACGTTAGGATCCCTGCGGTGCTCGATGTCTAAAGAACTATCTGAAAAAGCAGAAAGCTGGGAAAGAGCGATTCAAGGACCCAGTAGCAGGTCAAATGCGGGGCCGTAAGGAGCAGCGCATTTTCTTCTGCTGGAGAAAGGGGTAAATGGAACCCAGAGGAAGGTATTCTGCCATCTCCGGGCCGTCTGAGGACCTGTGGTTTGCCAGCCACCTGTGGAGGATCACTTCGATGTCTTGCTGTAGATGTAGGTGACTCTGACCCTCACCAGCCATCTCCTCAGCAGCTGTGAGCAGAGCAACCCGAGTCCACTGCGCACTGAAGTTTCCAGACTGCTCATTGGATGAGATCAAAGAGGGAAGATTGCTTCTGGCCTGAGTTTCAGTCCCATGTCTGCGATGTGGTAATAAGTTGACATCTTTTTTCTACACTTCTTCTCCAATGCTCAGTTTCTCCATTTGTCAAATAAAAACAATAAACATTACCTACTTGTATTCTTGTTGTGAGGACCAAATACATAATCTATGATTCATAAACACATTCTACATCCAATAAACACAATCTAAACTACAACAAATTTAAGAACTCTCCATGTAAGAACGGCTAACGAAGCTGTGATGAGGAAACGAGTGAGCAAAACCTTAAAAGCCCACAGAGGAGGCAAGCCCTTCAAGATGTGTTTCCCAGGGTCACCTCCCTTTGTTGACCTCTCTCTATGTTCCAGGCCAGGTTCACATGAATTTGTACGGCCATTATAACCACCGTAGGAAACAGGAATGCAGAAGGACATTAGCTGAAGGTTAATGAGGTTAAGTATCTTGAGCAAAGCACACAGCTAGTAAGTCACACAAAACAGAGAGGAAAACAAACTGTGTTACAGGGAAATGGCCAGAAGCCAACGTAGGAGATGCCCGGCATGTCCTCCTGCAGGCAGAGATGACTGAGGACAGCTCAGGGAAGCCCCAGAAGAAAGCCCCAGTTTGAGAATGAAAGGCACACATGGAGATCAGGGTCAAGGAGCACAGAGCAGCCAGAGTCGTATCACACATTCTGCCCAGGACTTATTGCCCAAGCTACAGTTGTTAATAACCAAGGTGACAAAAAAAAAACAAAAAACCCAGACATTTCTTTTCTGCCACATTTCTAAAATTGCAGCCTCCTATACCACTGCTGTGTCACTACTCTGCAGTCATGACTTGTGACACATTCAGTGTCACATTCTACAGCACTTTTTTGCTTTGCTTTTATTAGTACATATTTGAGGCACATAACTGTTACATTCATCATGGGAAGTTGATACATACACAAAACAAATATTAACTCTCTGTACTTCCCTTCTTCTCACTAGCCCTCTTCCCCTATTCTTGGTGGAGATGGTAGAGTTCAAAATCCATATACAGAAACCAGGCTGGAAAGGCTCACAGTCAGCCCGGGTAGGGGATTATCAGGAGCACCTGTTACGTCTGTCTGGCAAGCTCCATGCTGTGGTACCCTCCTGCCCACCCCCAGCCAAGTCACTGAGATTCTAAAAGCACCGACGTCCCTGCGCAGACTCGAAGAAAGGGCACACAACCCAGGCGTTTGCAATTAGCGTTCTCCCAATCTCCAGAGACAGTCATTGGATCCGGGTAGTGAGTGATTGCAAATGGATCAGTCTAGGGCTGGTGTGAGTCCTTCCTTATTGGACTATCAAGCAACTAAAGGACTCTGGCTGGGAGTGGATTTGCCAGAGAATAGACACATTTTCCAGAACCCACTTCCCAGAAAAACTTAAATTTGTGTTTATGCATGCCAAAAGCTCCACCTCTAGACTTTTCAAATACGTGAGTCAATGATTTGGGGGGACAAAAGTCCTGATTAATTGAGTTATATGCAATGAAAAGCGATCAGTCTTGTCTCCAGTTTACACTTTCAAGTCTGTGGATTTTGTGAACATGGAGCACAGGTCAGAAGAGAATCCAGGTGAGAGAAGGAGGGTCGGTCCTTAATCTGCAGGCAGAGACAGAGCTTCAGGCCAAACAAGCAAAGCACCCAGGAAAAGATTAAAACAACAGGGATGAAATTCATCAGAAGAAAATGATACTGGAACCTGCAGCGACTGTCTCTGGAAATAGAAAATATTTAAACACAGGAATAGAGGTTTGCCAAATAACTGTGTCCCTAACGCAAATTACCAGGAAGAGAGAATATTGGAAGGAGCTGGTTTTATAAAGTGGCGAGGAAACTAGAGCAGGATGACAAAACCAAAAACAACAAAAGAGCTGTTTCTACATGGGGACTATTTGGAACAAAATTCGGCAAGAAGAGGCCCTGGCCTCCAAGAGTTTGTTTCAAAATTGAAACGAGGCAGTAAATTTAGTCTATTGCTTTAGTGGATAAACTTTGAAAATCTATCTGAAGTTATCCTTACCAGAAAACATTGTAGTTTCAAAGGTATTAGAGGAGAGTTGGAAAAAAAGAGGAAGTCTGATTAAAGAGGCACAAAATTCAGATTACTAGAATGCATTCCCAATCAAGCACCATGCTGACAGACAAAAGTCAAAACTATTTAAACATATAATTCCATTTTAATACAAAAATTAACTCCATGAATAATCTCAGGCATAGAAATATTCTCTGTCCCCAGAAGTAGATTTTATATTTCCCTGTGACTCAGTAGTATCTGCTATTAGTTTTCTTCATGAGCAGCAATTAATAAATTATGTAACTCCATGTATCACTTCAAGTGCCACAAAATAAAAATAATTAAATAGAGAATAGGAAGTGGGAGTCATTTAATCACTTAATTGGTCTCAACCTGGAACTGGATTCAAGGTATGACTATTCCTGGTGGTTCGGAGTGTTTATTTGGATCTATAGAACAAGGACTCAATCACAACAGGAAAAAAAAAAAAGAAAAAGAAATGATGTTAAATGGAAAAGACATAAGATCAGACAATCAGGATAAAAATGAAAAATTGCACCTGTAGTGAAATTTCACTGAATCCTTTTCAGATCCTTAAACTCTAGATATGACTGCTTTGTAAGCTTGGGAGCAACTTTAAGATACAGGAAAAGTTAATCACCTGCTATAGTATTTACAGTATATAAATTACGACTCTGCATATGAGTAGGTTTCTTTGATGGCTAAGGAGGAGTCGGCTACACATATGTTCTCCTGGTCATTTCTCCTGCTAGCTGCTTCTGCTGGGCCTTCCCAGTGCTTAGGAAGCTGCATACACAGTGCATAGAGCCAGCTGTACACATGGCCGTGAGTCTTTAGTCTACAAACTCTTCCAGAACCAGAACCACCTCTTTCTCATCATCATACATCTATTTCCTACAATGGTGTCCAGCTTAGTACACTTTAAGGGAAGAGACAGAAGCTGTCAAAAAGCTTATATGTCCTTAAGTCACTAGAATGCAAATGCCATAAAAATAAAGGAGTCTAGAAGTCATAGTTCAAATTCTGGATCCTCCACTTATTGGCTGAGTTTTGTTGGGTCATTCAGCCAATCCTCTGCACAGTGAAGCGCTCTCTAAAATTAGGATATAGTTTATAGCCACCTTTCCTCTTATGAAAAGATTTTCACAAGGTGAAGAAAGTAGAAGGGCCCCATATCCATAAAAGGTGCACAATTTAGCATTACTAGTACCATGACTTACTATTATTCAGTTCACAGGCTAATGAGCAGAATTCACACACATGTCATGTCAGTTAGGCCTCAGTCTTCTTGACAGAGACTTTCCACCTCGCTTGTTGTGCTTGAGGTTCTTTGTGGTCTTGGGTAGAAAAATGAAAACTTGTGCCAGGTGTGAAGACGGTCTCTAGCGGTTATGTTGCAAGTGTAACCTGGACTCTCTCATACACGACAGCTTAACAAAAGCAGCCATTTGGTAATATAATTGGAATGTGTTGGGTATGATTTCATGTTGTAAAAATTTCCTCATACCTGCCAAATTGCAAGGGGGGGGTGTTATAAGGAAAAAAGCAAAGGAAGGAAGGAGCAAAAATTATTTGAGGGCCTACTACATGCCAGGTACCAAGGAAAACAGAAAGAATCCAGGCCCATCAGCTTTCACAGCCCCTGGGTAAGGACAGAGGCCTGGTAGAATCTTTCCAAGGTCAAGGGAAGGTTGGAGGAACTGGGGCCTCCTTAAACATTCACAGTTAAAGCAATACCTTCAACGAAAAAAAAAAAAAAACAGTGCAATGTAAGTGTGCTAGCCATCAAGTAATTTTTTTCTTAAAATATCAATTTGAAAGCCCACGGTGCATGATAAAAGCCCACAGAGAAAGGTGTGTAGTGGATTATAGCTCTGCACCCTGGTAACGGTAGGTAGAAGCTCGCTTGGAGATAATGTCAAAGGCTTACTCTGCAGATGTGCGGGTGAGGGCAGTGCCGGCCTCGCCCTGGGATGGGCCCGCTTCAAAGCAGGGCATTCTGACCTCACTTTGATGCAGCTATTTGATGTCAAGCCACCTGTCAACATGTGAAATCATAATGTTTTCAAAAACATAAGTAAGGTAGATCCCTGCTAGTGTTGGATTCTGATCTTATTCCCAAGATTTTATATTTGAAGGAAAAAGAACAAAATAGATCTGAAAATAAGTACCTAGAACAAGAAAAATACACCACAAATCAAAAAAAACATTAAAGCTGTGAAACCACAAAAATTTTTTAAAAAACAGAAAGTATTTACTGACTGACATATGCCTGAAAACCTTTTCCCTGTGCTTTTGTACACTTTCCTGATCATTCCTTCATTGATCAATGCTTTCATAGTACCAGTCCTTAGAACAGAAAGATAATTCTCTCTTCCAGCATCATTGAGCAAAATTTATTTTTCATTAGACAGTTTTAAAAGTTGTTTCTTCGGGGCCAGGGGTGTAGCTCAGTGGTTCCGGCACCTGCCTTGCAAGCGCAAGAACCCGGATTCAATCCCCGGTAACCACATACCTATACTGGACGTGAAGACTCATGCCCAGCAGCAATCAGTACCATATAACACAGTGCCAGGCGTGGTGGCTCATGCTTGTAATCCCAGCACTCAGGAGGCAGAGGCAAGAGGATTGTTGTGATGTGAGTTGGAGGCTGAGCTCAGGGCCAGCCTAAACTACAAAGTGAGACCCTGTCTCAAAAAACCTAAAATAAATAAATAAATAACCATTCACTGTGCTTCTTATAGTAATGCTTCATGTTATTTCTGTCGATATTCTATTTTGAATCAGTTATGTTGGTATTTTGCCAATGTATCCAGGCAATTTGGTGACATGTTACAGAACATAATTTTACAAACACAGTGTTTATAGCACTGCTACATGCTGTATCCTACAAACACAATAATTCTGATAAACTACACCTTGGCCAATGTCCAAAATATGTCTAAATATATCAAACACATTTTCTAGTACTGTTTTTTCTGGCAGCAGAAAGCTTCTGTTTTGATGAGGCATCAGTGAAAAAAGAATGATTCTCCTACAATTTTACATGCCTGAAGAGTGGAAGAATTTTCCACAGACTAGCTTTTGGACCCATGTATTTCAGACCATCTTTTCCTCTACCTTCGAAATACTTATAGCGCTAAGAGTTTGTATTAGTCTGCTTTCCATTACTGTAACAAAGTGGCTGAGATAACAAACTTGTAAAGAGGAAAGGTTCATTGTGGATCAGTTTTGGACGTTTCAGTGTATGATCTACTGGCCCCATGGTTTGGGGTCTATGCAAGGCAGTCCATGGTGACAGGAGGGCACGGCAGATGAAACTGTTGTTCAGGCAAAGCAATGGGTGGTAGGAATGTGCTAGCAGGAAATTCCCCTACCAAAACACCTGCAAAATGACCTTATGTGGTTAGGACTGCAAACAAGACCACCACGCCCCCTGTCCTCAAACTTAACCCATTCCCAATCCACTCTACCTGTGTCTGGCTCCCCAAAATGCCTGTAACCCCCTCAGTCCCACTCACAGGAGGGGGAAATGTGACAAGAGGAGGAGGTAAGAGTAGGAGGAGAAAGCCTCATTCATTAACTAAAGTAAAAATATTTTCTGTTTGCACATCTTACAAAAATAACTGACAATAGATACACATGACTAAGGTCTTCCTATAAGACTAAGTGCTTTTAAAGGAGACTGTACAAGTACAGAAACTTAATGTTGACACTTGGAGTTTTTCACAATTTGCAAGAAATCCACTTAACCCAGACTTTTATTCTATTGTGAACTTCAAACTTGATCATGGGGAATTTTCTTTTTTCAGAAATTTATTTCCACATTATTTAGATATAGAATATATATTATCTCATTGATTAAATGTTACTTTAAGAATCAGATTACTAACAAAGCAGCACAGAGTTAGAGTTTAAGGCTAATCACTGTTTCCCCAACCTTCACTACAAAGAGCTTAATGATAAGTGAAATATCTATGTATGAAATTAACCTCTGGGAAAAACTTAGAAAAAGAAAAGTTATTTCTGTGAAATTCGGAGGACATGAGATGCTGCTGTGCTACCAATATGTTCTTCCCAGTCTTCCTCCATCTTGCTCAGGGGACAGAATATACCCAAATGGGGTTATAGAATCAAGGAGTCAACTCAAAATACAGCTGTTTATACAACAGATTTTTTCAAATGAACAAAAGAAAATGAGTATAACTGCTAAAGAAACACATCGCTTATTGATCAAAAGCAAATGTAATGGAAAATAACACTTCACGGGTAAATCTAAGACTTCAAGGTGCAGGGGCCACGAGTGAACACGTCAGAGCCTGAGACTGCACGGCAGCTTCCAGGACCGGCATGTGTCATGGGAGTGGCCCCTTTTCTCCACGTAGCACGCGGGCCACTTGGGACTTCCACTCCGCACCGTCCCTCCCCAGCTTGACACTAGCCCATCCCTGATTTCATCTTCTTCCTAATCGCTATGCCAGGGAGCACAGTTTGAGATAGAGTGAAGTTCAAAGACAGGGTAAATCTGATTTATTAATTATTCATAAGTAGGTACACTTTTAAAGGTTGCTTCTCAGGCTATGTAAAAATATTCCCACCTCGCCGGGCGTGGTGGCTCACGCCTGTAATCCCAGCACTCGGGAGGCAGAGGCAGGAGGATTGTGATGTGAGTTTGAGGCTGAGCTCAGGGCCAGCCTGAACCACAAAAGTGAGACCCTGTCTCAAAAAACCTAAAAAAAAAAAACCTAAAAAAAATATTCCCACCTCAAAGCCACTCAGTCAAAATAGCCACATCAAAACACTGAGAACCCTAGTGAATTAATTAAATTTTGAAGCAAAAACAAGACTAGATTCATTCATTTCCCCCCCCCATACTCCCCACCACCATCATTCACCAGATCATGACGACTTTCTCTGTGCTAGGAAATAAAGATACTTTGGTGAACAAAATATCCACAGCTGTTGCCTTTGTGGATCTAACAGTGGAAAAGAAAAGGTGGACAATAAACAGAATCATCCTCGCATATTTATCAATCATTTGCTGTATTGCCAGAAGCAGTAGATTTGACCCTGTGAGCTGGGGCTGGGCTGAGGGCACTAAGACTTCAAATCCGAGCTCTTTCACTGTGAATCTTGAGGCAAGGCCGCCTCTGCTGTAGCCACGAAAACTCTAAGGACCACTGTGATGTGGAAGCCATGGATTACCTTGTCTACCCGAAGACCTGATTATGCACCACCCTGTGGATTAGAGCTCAGGAAGCTGTTTTTAGAAGAGAAGAGGTAAGTTATTGACGAGACCAGAACAGATGAGCCACAGTCCTGCATCCACATCTTCATAGACCGTACAAATCTGAGGCCTATTGAAAGAGCAAGAAAAACACAAGTGCACTATGTTAAACAACCGAATAATGAGGCCAGATTTACTTAAAGGGCCCTGGCTGCACTGTGGGGATCGGAATGGGTGTCAAATAAGAATGGAGACACAGAACGTAGTTGAAGAATTATTTCAGGACTGAGAGGATGATGTCTAGGTGTCGAGCAATGGTTCTGATGAAGAAAACCAATCTGTAAAGTAAGAGCTGGTTAGTAGATAAAATATCAACAGGTGGCTGACTAGGAAAAGATAATAAAAAGGGAGAGATCAAGATGATGTATTGATTTCCAAATTTAAAATATGTTCAATGATTCGTCACCTGGATATACATCAAATGTTAGTATAATTCCCTTAGAACTATACTATAGTATAGTATAGTATACTATACTGGATAAATGTTTGCAGAATGAATGGAAAATTGCATCATTTTTCTGTAAATTCAGGAGCAGCCAATCTGGAAATTCCATCTCTAAGTATACTAACTATACTATAGTATAGTTCCCTTAGAACTTCTCACCCCACATACTCTGATGGAGTTGGTTAAGCAGGGATCTCGGGCCCAGCATATTTTCCAAACCTTCCAATGTTTCAAACATGCATTCAGATTAGGTAATTCCTGAATGAGGTGAGGAGGTTCCCAGGGAGAAAATAGCTGATAGGTAGGGCACAGGAAGGGAAATAAGCTGAGTTCTATTCTATGTAGGTTTCGTTGAGAAAACCTGTGACCTCTTCCAAGTAAGAAATCAAGTTTACACCTATTTAGATCTTAGAAGACGGATCTAAACTGGAGCCGGATGACAGGGACCAACATTTATATTGTAATAGAAGTCACGCAAGGAGCAATTGCCTGGGGCAAGAGAACAGTAAGAAAATGAAAGAGCCCAGGACAACCCCTGCGTAGCAGCAAGAGGCTAATGAGTCAGCTGAGGAGCGCTGGTAGGTCAGCAGGAAACGAGGCAAGTGGGTGTTGCCGAAGCCAACGTGCCCGAGTGCATAAGTGGCTTGGAAGCTGTGGCTCCTTTTGCCCAGGCCACATTCCACCCTCCTCCCGATCCTCAGACTTCTGGGTTGAGTCAGGCCCTCCCCTCAGTATGGCTCTGCTTTGGCAAGGAGGCTATCAGCAGGGAATTATTACTTAAAGGTCCAAGTGTGGGAGAGCTCCCAGCCCATTTCATTTTAACATTTGAAAAGTAACTACAATCTCATTTCAGATCCTAAAAGCAAAAGATAACATTCTATGCGTGCACTCACTTGGGCTCCTAGCACTTAGACATATCTTGTGTTCGCCTGTTTGTGGGTTTGAAGTTGGCAAGATGTGTCAGCAGCATTCTTTCTGTTGCCAAGCCTACCTAGGGCAAAACAAACACAGGGTGAGGCTCCAGGACCTGACTCCTCCCTGGGTCCCTACTGTAACCTGGACAGATTGTTATCATGGTTGCAGAATCTCCAACTTTTAAAAAATTTCCTTATAATGTGTCTCCTAATTTCTTCCAAAGCTGGTACAGTGATAGTCTTAAGTGGGCTTTTATCTCCAGGACCCATCACTTGGTATGTGCTGGATAAATGTTTGCAGAATGAATGGAAAATTGCCTCATTTTTCTGTAAATTCAGGAGCAGCCAATCTGGAAATTCCATCTCTAAGTATTCTTTCATCATTGACTGTAAAATATTGTTTAAATAAAGGATGTGGTTTATCTGTGTTTAAATTGTAGGTCAGTTTTCTATGGAGTTAGTAAAATCTCATTCCAGTGCAAATTATTTAATCCCCTGGTGCCTTGGGTTTTCTGCCTATAAAATAAGAAAAGCTGTGCTGATTGTAGGAAGGACTCTAAAGCTCAGACTTCTCTCTCTCTCTATCGTACATGTTGCTTCAAAGGCCTTGAGGCTGCAGGAGTTCGGAGCTGTTCCTAACAACTCCTACAGCAGTCCTAAGGCTGGCCCTTGTTAATCATGCCACCCTTTGCTATGGGTGTGATGTTCTGGGGCCTCCAGCCTCTTCTGGATGACTAGACGGAAGTACTGGTGGCCTAGGGCAGACCTGGGCCAGGGCAGCAGGAGGGCCCAGTGCCAGCTAGAAGGTCCCATCAGACCTGGGTGTGTCCAGGGTTAAGTGCTTCCCTGGTTCAGTTCTACTTTTCAGTTGATTTAGGGTCTCCCGGGGGAAAGCTGTCAGAGACATAAAAGATGAGCTTTCTCCAAAAAATGAGCATTCTTTCCAACTGTAATTTAAGTAAAGTGTATCAGCTCACCGATGCGTTTGCATTCACCTATTATGGGTGTACTGGACGTTATAGGAGCCCACCTGCCCTGGCTCAGGATTCTGCCCTTTTGGAAGTGGCGTACCACATTGCTCCACTTTATGATCATGTGGGCATCTCTTTCCATTTTACACATGCATAAGCGAGGCTCAGAGACATGAAACAATCTGTCTGTGCCACTCAGCTGCCGACAGTGGTCAGATGAAGACTCAGAAGCCCCTGACGCCTAGCTTAGCCCTTTTAACACTATAGCCTACCCTCACTTTCTCTCTACAGGTTTCTACTATGCTCTCATTGTAAAACTATCCCTAACCTTCCCTGTGCCAAATATTTGCAATATTTACAATTTCCTTAATACCAAGAATATTTGGAAGTAAAAATAAAAATAAAATGAGAGCAAGTATAATGTGTATCATTAGTGAATGTGTTATATGTGTTGTTAGTGTGTTTTTATATTTTTTATGAAACCTGGTTTTCCCTTCAGTGAATTTTCTTGTGTGTCTCTTTCGATACACAGGCAGTATCTGTGATGCCTTGTTGTTTTGCTGTTAAAATATGTCTAATTATCTTCTAAGATTTTGGAATTATTTTTCCTGTGTCACAAAGCATCATACTTCACTGTGTTTGTTTTATCAGTAGTTCAAACCTGTGAGATCTGTGTGGACAGCCAGTGTGTGAAGAGCCAGGCGGCCTCCTCGTGAGCAGCGACGTGGGTCCCCCCTGCTGGACCTACGCACAAGAATGGCTTTCGTGTGCTTTTACCTTTACATCAGAAGCATTACTATAAATTTCAAATCTTTTATCCTAATAGTATCATGGGAGTAAAAGCTGATAAAATGACAAATGTCCCTGGGACATTTGTTCCATTCCTCCAAGAAACACACTAGCCGACTATGCGTATATGGCAAGAAGACAGGTCAAAGGAGCCCTGTGGAGGAAAGATAGGAAGTTCCTTTCCTTCTTAGCCACAATGCCACACAACTGGTTGTGGCTGCATGAAATGTGACTCAGTAGAACAAGACTCTGGGACTGTGTCCACGCACAGTGACAGAGAATGCTATGGTCAGTTTGTCCTGGATTCGAGGGGCAGGAGGGAGTGGTGGCAGGACACAGGCTTGTCCAGATTCAGCGTCCTGAGAGAGGAATGCTAGGCTCCCTGTGAAGGCACTGACTTTACAGTGGCAAAGGGGCCCACTCCCCAAGTTACCGGGAAGAAAGCCTCACAATGAAACACCCCAAGTTATTTGTTTTTTTTCTAAATGAAAGTGCAGAGAAATGTAGAGAAGGGAAACAGACCATTTTCTGGGGAATGCTCAGGGTCAAAGAGACAATACCGGGTCAGGTCCGTGGGACACCAGATCTGCTCTAACTGAGGAAACAGCAGAGTTGATAGTGTTGAAACTTGAATTAGGACAGTTCCAGAAATGCAACACGTCCTCACCGGCAGGGAAGATGTTGAGCTCATCAGCTGAGCAAGATAGGTTCCCAGTCCTCCCGGACTCCTGAATGGCAGGCTCTGAATAGAAAGCCCAGGAACTCATGGCACTGCAAGCTGCTGTTGCTGGTGTCCCCTTGTGGTGTGGGCTCCTCCTACTACTCCAGGCTGTTCATCAGATCCCTTCCACTTTCCTGTCTGGAAACTCTCGCTCTATGAAGGGCACAGGCAGGAAGCGGTGACTGTCACTATGACGATGTGAATGAAGCCCAGAGATGGAAGGGGCTACCTTCTTTTGGAAGGGCTGGAAAGAACTTCTAGGAGAAGACAACAGATTAAGGACTTTTGGTGGGTTTGATGTCCCCGTATATCTTGACCAACACCAGAGCTGAATCAACAGTGAGTCACCATGAACTTGCCCTAGAATCAGACTAGTATCCCAGTCCACACTTTTTGCTCCGATTCAATAGCTACCCTGTGTGGCACGAGTGGTGAGGCTCCATGTCCTGACTATAAAGCTGAGAAAACAATATTACACAACTTATAGGGCTAGTGTTAAAGATGAAATGAGCATATGTAATGAGATCCACATAGCTCAGGCTACACAAGAAGGGTTGGTTCAACAATGCTATTTTCAACCCACAGATAACATGGTTTTTCACTCTTAACAAGTAATGGATTTACTTTTTTTAAATGCTGCTTGTCACACTCATGGGAACTTGATCCCTGGAAATCCACACATGATAGGGGATTAGGCTCTACCCACTTGATTCTGCTTAGCTCAGTCTCAATCCAATCAGCACCGGGACTTGTCTACCTGCTTCCTTTTACATAGCGACCCCAACAATGGCTGGCAATGCCTCAGTGTTAAATCCATCTAGCAGACAGTGTCGTACCCAAGGCTTGGCACTAGTAGTTTCTCAGTAAATTTTGGTCAAATCAATTGAGGTATCTCCACTGCACCTCCATTCCAGGGCTGATGCTCAGGAAGGAACATTTTGCTTCACGCTGATGCCCACGTTTCTTCTCCTTAGTCATGTGCGCTAAACAGTCACAATTTTAGCATGGTCTGTTTATAGAACTTTCAAAGTATGTTATGGATGTGTTTATTCTGCCAGCCATAAAGTGAGGACTATAAAATAAAAGTGGATTAAGAGACCAGTGTTCATAGGATATATTTCCTCAAGTATACTCTGATAAGCAAAAGTGTAAGTAGACTGACAAGGAACTCCGAAGGCTCATGTGTTCACCCACAACTCAAGACAGTGTGAATTAATACAACTTAGAGGTGCTTTTATGTTTCTCAAGCCTTACCTGAAGGATCTGTGATTTAATGAGCCTTTCAAAACTGAACACAAATTCCACTGAGATTTAAAACAAAATAGATTTAAAATAGGAAAAGAATAAATAAAACAAAGCTAGTTTTGTTCCCCGGCCACAGAAAGGTGTTAGAATTATTTATTGCTTTGTG
>PVIR01036638.1:0-15678 GCA_004026965.1 Petromus typicus | reverse complement strand
TCTACTGTCTCTCAGGTTACGATAACCAGGATTTCATCCCCTGTTTCTCAAGAAGGTAAATGCTATTTTTATTCTCATGTAAGAAATGAGTTCATACTGAGATGCCCGAGGAAGCCACTTCCCAATGCCAGAGAGATAATTAGAGGTGGAAGCTGGGCCTGGTCTCAGTCGGGTTTGTTAGGGCTGTGCTGTTTGTCCAGTGGGGAGATCAACAGGGGAGGGGCTCGTGGAGCCAGGGCCAGGGGCACTTCCTGTCACAGCCAAGGAGGATGGGCTGGGCTGGAAGGCAAGTAATGGAAGCCACTGTGCTGAGCTGAGTTAGGTCACTGGCCTGCTTTATAAAACTTTGTCTCTGTGCTTTGCATGCCCAAATTTGTATGGAAACTCAGCCCTGGGACACTGACAGGCCTCAGATGGGGGTCAGAGTCCCGGGACCCCAAAGAGAACACATCTGTTTTCACCTGGACTGACCTTACCTTCCTTCTTCCCTACTCTGCTACTCAACCCTCCTGACAGCTTTCTCAAGGCTTTTGAAGTACTGCCCCACCCCCGCTGTGATGAATCAAAGTTCCAATATTCCTACCACTAGGAATATGTCCGAGGAGCAACAGCTTGCAAGGAGAGAGGGGGCTGGTGACCCCTGGGGAGGACACTGGGCCTTGCCCACACCCAAAGCCCCTGGGCTCTCCAGACAAATCCATGTGCCTTCCATGAGAAGCCAAGGGTCGGTCAGTTTCTCCGTGTGTCCAGGGAAGCCTTTATGTCCCTGGTCCCTCAGTGTCCCCATACAGACCTTCAAGGTGACCCCCAGTTCAGTCCTCCCCTGTGCTCCCTTATCAGAGTCCTGCAATCACCTACGTGGGGGGAGGCCCATCAGAACCAGGCACTGTGGGACAGACACCCTTTTTCTCACTGGACCTCCACAACCCTGCGGGTTGAGCCCTATTTTACAGAGGAGAAGCTGGAGCTCGGCGAAGTGAAGCAACTCACTGAGTTTCCTCACCGGGCAAAGCGAAGGACCCAAATTCCAGACCCATCCATCTGTCTCCAAATCCCGCGTTCTTTCCACTACACTGTGTTACCTCCCTGGAAGAGAAACACACCCTGCCTTTCCCCTTGGCATGCTGGCTCTGGCATCTTACCCCAAGGACATCTGGATCTAGCGGGCACACAGGACTATCATGGCTAATTTAAGTGGGCACCTTGCCACACTGGGGTGGCACTCCTAGTGCAATACGAACTACACTGCTGGATAGAAAGGGGACAGCACAGGACTAAGTGGAAGAGGTGACTGTGGAAGGCCTGGGGAAGTAGAGAGCCGCACTCTTGTGCAGGTGTTTCCTCAGTCACCTCTAGGAGTTGGGCATTTGATAGAAGTTACTCCGTGACCTATTGGAAAGAATTCTTCCCCTGCTATAGTCCCCTTCTTACCTTGAAGCAGAAGATGGAGAACAAGGTAGAAGGGAAATCTCCCCAGAAAACCAGCTCGCTCCCATCTTCTGAGGCTCCATCCTCCCTGGAGCCTGTCCCAGCACCCAGATCAGAGGTGTGCGGGCCACACCCAGAGCCCGACTTTGACCTCCGAGGGGCTGGCTGACCGCTGACACTTGTCGCCTCTCGGAAAGGAGCGTCCTTGGTATCTGGTTCTTGCCTTTCCCTGAGGGTCAATTTCCTCTTTGGATGTTCTCTTACTCTGAGCTGCTTCACTGTGGTGCCTTCGGTTCTGGGTGGTGTGAGGTGATCATTTTTAAGCTTGTGTGGTCCCTGTCTGGACAGTCATCGCTACAGTTATGGAAAGTTTCCAGCCATTAACGAATATCATGTCTCTTCTCTTCTCTCTGTTAGACGTCTGTTGGAATAGTTCCCTTCCGTTTCAGACTGTTTCTGGTCTCTTATTAGTTACTGATGGCAGCTGTACCAAGTTACAAACTTAGTGGTTTAAAGAAATATAGGATAATGGGGCTGGGGATGTAACTCTAACCGTACCTACCTTGGAAGCACAAGGGCCAGAGTTCAACCCCCCGTACAGAAGAAAAAAAAAAAAAAAGGAAGAAATACGAGTTAGTATTTCACAGTTCTATGAGCTAGAAGTTGGACACTGCCCACAGGGTCGTGAGGGCTGCATTTCTTCTGGCCGCCCTGGGGAGGACCCTTTCCTCTCCTTCCCTTGCCCAGCTCTCCAAAGCTGTCCAGAACAGGACTATATTACACCTGTGTGTAACACAACACTTTTTAAAATTACTTAAATCTGGGGCAGGGGAGTTAGCTCAGTGGTTCCGGCGCCTGTCTTGCAAGCGCAAGGACCCAGGTTCGATTCCCCGGTAACCACATACCATACTGGCTGTGGAGACTCACACCCAGCACCAACCAGTACCACATGCCACAGTGCCGGGCGTGGTGGCTCACGCCTGTAATCCCAGCACTCGGGAGGCAGAGGCAGGAGGATTGCTGTGATATGAGTTTGAGGCTGAGCTCAGGGCCAGCCTGAACCACAAAGCGAGACCCTGTCTCAAAAGATCTAAAAAAAAAAAATTACTTAAATCTGAGCACATGTACGTACCTTTGTGTGTTTGTGTGTGTGTGTTGGTAGGGGATACATATGTCAGGAGAAGAAGCTAGGCTTGGTGATGCCCACCTATAATCCCAGCATTTAGGAGGCTGAATTGGAAAATGGACTTTGAGACCTCATTGGTGAATTTAGTGAGTTCAAGGCCAGGCCGAACTACATAGCAAGACTTTGTCTCAAAAAAAGGAGGAGATGGAGGAGGAAAGCTAACGCAGGGGGATGGGCTCTCATTACTCATCTGGCACCCCCGGAAATGGATGCTATTCTTTCTGTCCCCAGATCGACACCCTGAGTGCTTAGGTGGAGAGAGGGCTGGGCTTCCACTCCGGCTCCTCCCTCGGTCCTCAGGATGTGGAAAGGCACCTGCAGGTCAGTCGTCCTACCTGACAGAGGGATGCGGGCTGCACTTAGCGCCCACAGACCTGAAGCCTGCAGTGAGGCTGCACCAGGGGACAGTTGAGGTCAGTGGGGGCCCTGTGGGAGACAGCAGCAGGGGGAACTGGTCCAGGAGGGATCAGAGGCAAGAGCAGCGTGAGCTTCCTCAGGGGCCAGCGTTAAGCAGCAGGTGTCAGCGGGTGACCCGGGGCCGGGAGACAAGGGCCATCACCACAGGACATGAGAACTGGGAGGGCTGGTAAGGACTGGCATGCGCCAGGCAGAGGCCTCCTCTCCACTGCAGCGTGACTCCCAGCGCACCCCTGCCACTCTGAGATGCTAACGAAAGCTAAATGCCTCCTCATAGACGTGACAATTTAAAGTTCTTGTGCCTCATTCCAACCCAGATGTACCCATTACTACTCTGAGAATCCAGTGGAGGCAAAGAGGTACTTCACCCAGGTGCTGAGGTGTGAGGGTTTGACAGATGTACCTGCTGCACAGCCACTGCCACAGTCAGGGGCTCCCAGTCACCCATAGTCCTCCATGAGCCTCTCCAGATGCCTTGTGACCTCCATTCTCATTCGAGAAAATTCTAAACACAGAAACTTTAAAATATAAAATTTGTTGGATAATTTTGGCTCCTTCAACTGTCTTTGAGATTTCCCAGAAGACTCTGAGGAAAATCACAGAGAGGTGTTAGAAATAACGTCTATTTGGGGCCGGGAATTTAGCTCAGTGGTTCCGGTGCCTGTCTTGCAAGCACAAGGACCGGGGTTCGCTCCCTAGTAACCACATACCATACTGGGTGTGGAGACTCACGCCCAGCAGCAACCAGTACTACATCCCACAGTGCTGGGCGTGGTGGCTCACGCCTGTAATCCCAGCACTCGGGAGGCAGAGGCAGGAGGATTGCTGTGATGTGAGTTTGAGGCTGAGCTCAGGGCCAGCCTGAACGACAAAGCGAGACCCTGTCTCAAAAAACCTAAAAAAAAAAAAAAAGAAATAATGTCTATTTTGTATATTGCTATGGATGAATTGCTTGGGAAACCTGTGGAGTCACAAGAGACACTGAGCCTCCCCTAGGTGACGTGTGTATGGATAGTGTTTTAGGCTTTTGCCCGAGGGTAAAACTAACCACGCAGAAAGAGCCTTCTTAAAGTTGGAAAGAGTACTCCCAGAGGCTTCCCTGAAAGCAGGGTAATCTTTGCTGTCTGAGGAGAAAGCGTTCTTGAGTTCTGTGCACTACAGCTCAGTTCTGAGAGAAAACTTGCTCTGACTCGGGACTGTGCCTGTAGGTGTGTGAGAGACTTCCAAGCTCTGAGCGTTCTTCTCCAGTTCTTCCTCTCACCGGAAATCTTGGATGGGGAGAGTGAACAGATGCTTCTCCTTTTCTAAGATCTTTTCCTAGACTTACTCCCAGCTTCCAGAGCAAGAGGTAAATGATATCCTATTATCCTTGCCTAATACTTCCAGGATTCAGGAACTCTTGGATGAGTAGTTGTACTTTCATGACCATTGGCACAGACTCAAGGAGAATCTGTACTGCTGTTTCCCAGGATCTGTTTGGAAGCTTGCTTGTACAGCTGAGCCCTCACCTGCAGTGTCATAGTTGAGAATGGTGTTAATGTCATCAAATACTGTCAGGTTCTATTAAGGAGTGAAAGTGAGAGCCAATGTTTGCAATGGCAGGCCAGGAAGCCTGGCTCTCATTGACAGGATTCCCAGATTTATAAATGAGGAAGGAAAGTCATTTGCTGGCAGATCAAAGGCTCTGAGGCTATTTCATCCAAATTTAGGGCCCTGCAAGTGAAATCTGGTAGAATGTTTTGGTGTGGCTTCCTCAAGAGACTCTAGAAAATTCAATCTGAGATTCTTCACAAAAACTGTCCTAAACTGCCAGGTGTGGTAGCACATGCTTGTGATGCAAGCACTTGGGAGGTTGAAGCAGTATGATTTCTGGGAGTTCCAAGCCAGCTTGGGGTAATTGGTGAGTTCCAGGACAGCCTAAACTACATTGCTAGACTCTATAAAAATATTTTTAGTGGGGGCCGGGGGGATTTAGCTCTGTGGTTCCAGAACTTGCTTTGCAAAATTCAAGGTCCCTAGTTTGATCCCCAGTAACCACGTACCACAATGCTGGGCATGGTAGCTCATGCCTGTAATCCCAGAACTTGAGAGGCAGAGGCAGGAGAATTGCTGAGTTTGAGGCTAGGCTGGGCTACAAAGTGAGGTCAAGACCACCCTGAAGTACAAAGCCAGACCCTATTTCAAAAAAAATCCAAAAGATTTTAAAAAGTCAGACGTAATGATACCATTATTATTATTATTATTATTATTATTATTTTTTTTTTTTAGGTAGGGTCTTGCATGATGTTCAAGCTAGCCTTGAACACACTATGTATCCCAGGCTGTCCTTAAATTAATGGCAGTCTTCCTGCCTCAGCCTCCTGAGTGCTGGAATTATAGGCATGTGCCACCATGCTTTGCCAGTGAGATAAAAAATAAGATTTTACTTTGTTCAAAACAATATTTCTTTAAGAATATTTTTCACCAAAAGGGGATTGCAGAAGCATTTTGTGTTTCAGTGGAAAACTATGAATCACCTACAGTACACACTCCAGGAATGACTATTTCTATATATTGTCCTTGAGCTAGTTTGAAACACCTTTGCCTTAAAGTTAGTTACCTTCTAGTTGCTGAGACAAAACACTCACCACTCACAATGTGAGTGAGAGGAGGAGCGTTTCTTTCCGCTCATATGTCAGGCCGTGGTGGGCTGGCTCCAGGGCAGGATGTTGGGGCGGATGGGCTGGCAGGAGAGGGGCAAGAAGCAGAGCATAAGGAGGATCGAAGGAGGGAGACAGGCCCTGCGGGGCCACGTCTCCCAATGTCACACTTATCCACGGTCTCATCAGGACTAACCCATGAAGGGTAGAGCACTTCTATATTCCAAACACCTCCCCAAAGCCCCGCCTATGAGCACGTGAAGTTTTGGAGTTCATCTAGGTATAAAATATAACATCCTTTGAAAGTTGTAGAGAACTGATAGATACATAATTATATATTATATATATTAACGGATAATTATATATTATATCATATATTACATATAATTATATTATTATTAATACAACTACATTACTATATATAATATAAATCTAATATAAAATACCATAATATATAATATATCATATACTATAATATTATATAACATTATAATATATAATATATTATATATTATAAATAATATATAATATATTATATATTATAAATAATACAATATACCATATATTATAATATTACATATCATAAATAAAATATACTATATTACATACAGTATATTACATATAATATATTATTATACATTATAATACATATTATAATAATACAATATATTATATATTATATATTAATTATATAATTGTGATCATATTATAATTATATAATACAATATAGTATGTAATTATATATTATATAATATGATATATGTGATAATTTTATATTATATATATTAACTGATAGATACATAATTTATCAGAAAACTGATAAATACATATTTTCTGTCCAACGTAGTAGAGATTTAACAAGAGGAAAAGTTCTAGTGGTGTTTCTACTTGCAGGTTGGCCCATCATTTTTTCATTCCATCTAAAGTGAATTTCATTCAGTTCCCCTTTGAATTGGTCATAACTTTGACAGGTTGTCTCCTATTGTACTGATGTAGGAGCGATATGAGACCTCCAATATAGGAACTCTTATAACTTCCAACTTGTTAGATGTTGGAAGAAGAAAGTCTCAGAGCAGGTTAAGAGTAGGAAATATTTATTGAGAGGAAAACTCTTGAGAGGTGTGAGGGTCCTGAATGGGTCCTGCTTTACAGGGAAGTTTTATGGAGCAAAGGTTACAAGTGTAGTCGCCTTGGTAACGGTGATCCAGTGGGGAAGCTGGTCATGTAACAAGGGCGCGTGGAAAGACTAAAGATTTTTTTCTAGGAAATGATGGGTCCAGAAATCTGGACCTGAATAGGTCAGATGTTACCACTTATTCGTCCTTTGGGAAGTAGCAGGGTTGGTCATTTTATGTTTATCTTGAGGCCTGGCCTCCAACAGCTGTGCCTCCAGCCACTGTTTTGATGTGTTTTTATCTTTTGCACTAACCTTGTCAAGGGTCCAGGCCCTATCTGACTGCCTGTATTTCTATCTTATTTAGCTGTGTATAATATTAGTAAAATCTTTGACATGTGATCTTTTTTTGAGATAGGGTCTTGCTTTGTGGTTCAGGCTGGTCTTGAACTCAGTCTAAAACTCACAGCAATCCTCCTGCCTCTGCCTCCCAAGTGCTGGAATTATAGGCGTGAGCCACCATTCCCAGCCCTGTGAGATGTGGTGCTGATTCCTGGTGGGTGTGAGTCTCCATGCCTGGCATTGTTGTATGTGGTTACCAGGGATCGAACATGGGCCCTTGCACTTGCAAGACAGGCATCGGAACCACTGAGCTAAATCCCTGGCCCATGTGATCAGTTTTTAAATCCATAAGAAAGTCATAATTTTGTCATTTTTCAAAATTCTCTCCTCTCTGGTAATATTGGAGATTGAACCCATGGCCTTTACATGGAGCTACATTCCCAGCCCCCTGTTTAAAGTTATTTTTCAATTTGTTGCCCAGGCTCAGCCTGAACTCACAGTCCTCATCCTCAGCCTCCAGAATGCTGCTGTTACCGGAGTCTGCCACCATGTGTGCCTTGAAAATCACATTTTTTTTTTTTTTTTTTTTTTTTGAGACAGGGTCTCGCTTTGTAGTTCAGGCTGGCCTTGGGCTCAGCCTCAAACTCACATCACAGCAACCCTCCTGAGTGCTGGGATTACAGGCATGAGCCACCCCGCCCGGCACTGTGGTATGTGGTACTGATTGCTGCTGGGTGTGAGTCTCCACACCCAGTACTGTATGTGGTTACTGGGGATCGAACCCGGGTCCTTGCGCTTACAAGGCAGGCACCAGAAGCACTGAGCTAAATCCTCGGCCCTGAAAATCACATTTGAAAGTTTTAATTTGTCCAGCTTTGTATCCTTCCTCCATACTCACTCTCATTAGTCACAACAACTTGGAGCAATAGGGAAACATATTTCCTGTGACCTTTTACATGTGTCAGAATTCTGAAGAATACTGCAACAAGAAAAAAATCAGATTTAAAGCCAGGACACAAAGATATTTCAGAGTGTAGACCGCACGCTGGGCACAGGGTGGACTGAGGAGACAGCCATGTCAACCCTGAGCTTTCCCTCCTCAGCTTGGGGGTGGCAAGGAGGCTCCTCCCATCCCCCCACTGGCTGCTCCCTCAGAGTTAAGTGCTGGTGGGGGATGGGTGCTCACATCTACCTGGGGCTCCCAAACACAGGCCCTGTGAGCTAGAGATAATCTGCCTCCCTCCACCTCCTCCACCTGCAGCCACAGGGCACACTTGGCCAGCGGTAACCTGGGACTTTATATTCATAAGTGCTGAGCAGCCTTTGAGAATCCAAACTCAGCTGGGCCTGGTGTTCCTTAGGGAGGCTGAGGCAGGAGGATCAACATAAATTCAAGGTCAGGCTGGGCTACACAGTGAGTTCAAGGCCCGCCTAAGCCAAATAGCAAGACTCTCAAAAATAAGAGATGTGGGGGAGAAAATTCAAACTGAACAAGTGTCATGTCCTCCTCCTGCTGCTCTTCCTTCTTTTCCCCTCCCTCCTCTTCCTCCTTTATCTCATCTTCCTCCCCTTCCACTCCTTCCTCCCACTTCCTCCTCCTCCTCTTCCTTCTGTAAATATCCCTGTGACTTTAGAGAGGAAGCAGTCACAACACAGTCAACACAAGAAATAAATCATCAACTAGCTTAGCGATAGTGCTGTGGGGAAGGGAGGTGAGCAGGTTGGTGGCATCAGGTGGCGATGTTAAGCAGAGTATTCAGGTGAGGAACCCTGGAGCGGCAGGGGCTTCCACAGGTGAAGGGCCCTGCATTGTCCCTGCCCACCTCTCCAAGCTTCAAGTTTATTGGTGTGAGAGAGATGGTTAACTGTGCTCCAGGATGCAGATTATTCTGACTGGCTCAGAAATAGTCAAAATTGGGACATCTGGGCAAGAGACAAAAGTACACAGGTGACCTCTGAACTTTTGCATTTTTTATCTGAATTTTAAAACACCTTAAAATAAAAAGTGAAGGGAAGAAAGGAGGAAGGAAGAAGAAAGAGGAAGGCAGGCAGAATTCTAGGGCTCTGCAAGGCCCCTCTTCCCTTGAGCCCGAGCCACTCTGGCCTCCAGGAGAGGGCAGCAGATATCTGCCCGTGTGGTTGGAGCCTTTGGCCATAAATATAGTTATTTCTTGCCAATGTTCACAAGGTCATATTTTCTAAATTTGAGTTTAGCATCTTCTAGGTCAGTAGTTTTCAATTAGGAATTCCAATTGTTTATGTAAGTATTGTTACTCTGTTCAGATGTTTAGGGCCCAAGATTTAGCTCAGTGGTTCTGGTGTCTTCCTGGCAAGCATAAGGTCCAGAGTTTGATCCCTGGTAACACAAATCACAGTGCCAGGCGTGGTTGCTCACATCTGTAATCCCAGCACTTGGGAGGCAGAGGCAGGAGGATTGCTGTGAGTTTGAGGCTTGCCTCGGCTACATAGTGAGTTCAGGGCCAGGCTGAACTACAAAACAAGACCCTGTTTTCAAAAAAAAAAAAAATCTAGACGTTTAGAATTTACGATTCACTGAAACTCCTTACTATTATGATTTTACTATAATCTTGGTTTATTTATAATGTATAAGTCAGGATTATTGAATATTTGGTTTTTCCTCAGTAAAGGTGATATTTATTCCTTTTTGAGAAATTAGATGTGGGGGCTGGGAATGTAGTTCAGTGGCACTGTGTCTTTCTCAAAAGAGCAAAGTCCTGGGTTCAGTTCCCAGTACTAAAAAAAAGATAAAAAGATTATGTGTAATATTTGCTCTTCTTTTAAAATAGAATTAACTACTATGTCTTATTTCGTTTGACCTTTTTCTGATGTTGAGTTTATTGTTTTGATTTTGCAGAAACAACCAAATTTACTTGCAAGTCATAAAGCGTGGCATTCTCGTAAGGAACTCTTACCAGACTTTCAATTTAGAAGTAAGAAGAGCAAGTTGAGCGTGGCCCTTGTAAGTCTTCTGTCATCTGCAGGGATTTTTTGCTTTTGTTTTTGTTTTTGTTTCTTCTTATTCTGATGTTTCCCTAAATGCTTGCCAATCAGCTACAGGCTGGAATGCTTTGTCTTCAACGCAGGATTGTGTAAGAATCTGAGTAAGAATTCTGGGGAAATGGACCATGGTGGATACTTTGGCCACAATGCTTACACAACCTCGGAGCTAGATGGTGAAGGGAGCCAGGACTCTAGAGCTTTCCTAAGGGAAGGATGGATTGTGGGGTCTGCGGACCCACGTCGAGGCCCACAGGGATGGCGAACCTCTTAGAATTTCTGATGATGCTAACAGCCAGCTGGGCATTGTGTGCCGTAGGTTCGCCACCACCTATCTAGGCGAACAGGAGCTCATTCTGTAGGACAGAACGCAGTCCCAAGAGGGATCATGGCTGTTCTGCTGCACAATTCAGAAATTATAATTCTGCTCTGTTTTTAAGGTGCTGCTGTTGTAAGCTGAAATGAAATATTTGTAAATGATATATTCTTCTCACTGCCAGAATCCTATAGGACTTGGAAACTCTTCTTGAATATGCTTAATCTCTTGACAATATAATCACCATATTTTTCTATGTAGTTATTGGCATAATTTCAGTGAGAATCTGTCCTCCTTTTTACCAGGATATATTTGGAAATATTGGTTGTGCAATTCAGGCCTTCCCTAGAGTGTCATATTCGAGAATGATATTCATTTAGTCAAGTGAATGTGGTCAGACACTTCGAAGGAATGAAGGTTGGCGTTATGAGGCCAAGGTTATGGAGCTCTTCCGGGAAACCGGTCTGGTGTTTCTCTGTTAGGGCCTTTGACCTTGAATCAGCTCAGGCAAGCCCAGGAGCCCTAGGGTAATTTGGGGGCTTCCAGAAGAGACAAAATAATCCAGATTTTAGGACCTGAAGATGAAATCTGTAATGGGTTCTTGGTGTGGCAACTTTGTCTCAATAGGCCTCTCAAGGGCAAACAAGGTTTTTAGAGATCTTCCACAAGGCAATCTTTTTTTTTTTTTTTTGAGACAGGGTCTTGCTTTGTAGTTCAGGCTGGCCCTGAGCTCAGCCTCAAACTCATCACAGCAATCCTCCTGCCTCTGCCTCCCGAGTGCTGGGATTACAGGCGTGAGCCACCCCGCCCGGCGCTGAGGTATGTGGTACTGATTGCTGCTGGGCTTGAGTCTCCACACCCAGTATGGTATGTGATTACCGGGGATCGAACCCAGGTCATTGCGCTTGGAAGACAGGCACTGGAACCACTGAGCTAAATCCCTGGCCCTGTGGCAGTCTTAAGAAGGCCTGAAAAGTACATTATCACCTTTACTGCTCCTGTGCGAATGATGAAGCCCAAAGTTACGAGACACATTTTATTTTGTGAGTCTCATTTTGAAATCAAGATGATTTTAGAAAAAGAACATGGTCTGTACTTCAACCACAAGTTATGTCTGGACAGTAGCAGATTCCCAGCTGTCTAATTGTAGCCTACTCACTCTCTTCAAGCGATTCGGCAGCTATTTTCAATTTGCAGATAATGGATGGATATCGTCAAAGGCAAATCCTACCCAATTAGGAAGGCTGACCTTGTTGTCCAGGCTGTTGTGGGCTGAGGTTTCAGTCCTCGGTAGCTTGGCAGCCACTTGGGGCACAGTATGCAGAGCTGGAGCGTGTGGCCTCAGGCCATCAGGAAACTGAGGGAAGAGGGGACTGGGCCTCTATGTCCCCTCAAGGCACATCCCAGTGACAGTACCAGACCCCGAAAGACTCCAACACTGACCTCCCCATCCCCAGAGCACTACAGGGTATTGACTGAGGCCTCCACCCATGAGCCCTTGGAGATACTCAAGACTCAAATGGAGCCAGGCGTGGAGGCTTGTAATCCCTGCATCTGGGAGGCTGAGGCAGGAGGTTGGTAAGTTCTAGCCCGGCCTAAGCAGCTTTGTGATTTAGTGCGACTGTCTCAAAATAAAATAATATAAAAGCTGCTGGGGATGTAGAGCAGTGTGAAGGCCCTGGGTTCAGTCTTCCGTCTCCCAACACACACACACACACACACACACACACACACACACACACACACACACACTCCGAACTATAGCGATGTATACCTTGAGCTCTTTTGCATAAACACTAAGGTCCTCATGGCCCCTGAAGGGTCTGAGTAGGGTCCCCGCTAGCGAGCAGTGAAGGCCTCCTGTCTCTCTTCCTGTTTCAGTTTTCAGTGTCACAAGGACCATTTCTGATAAGCCGCCCACTCGCGGTTGTTTAAAATTAGTTGTTTGTAGATTGAAATGTCCCCATTACTTATCGTGCCCTCAAGATTCAGATTGGGATTTTGCTAACATTTGCCGCCTCTGGGAAGACCACAGGCTCTTGCCTGCAAACAGACACCAGCATCTCACGAGCGCCTTTCAGACCCGAGGCTTGGCGCCCGGCGGCTCTGCGGGAACTGGTTCTGCTGCGGCCCAGGCAGCTATTTGGAAGGCTCCTCTATGATACGAGTGTACAGCCAGGACTGAGAGCTGTGAGCCCCACTGACAGCATTCTTTCTCCCTTAAACTTCATAGCAGTTTCTCCTTAATAGCACACAACAAAACCTTAAAAGCATGCTCTGCCCTTCATTGAAATTATCTAACACGCATTTATTTTTTCCCCCGCTGGGCCACAAGCTCTTCCAGGATAGCGCTGGGGTTATGTTCCACCTCAGGCCTCCACCAGGGCTTGGCCGAGGACTTCCTTCTGTTCTCTACTCGCCTGTTCTCAGTAACCCTCCTAAAGGTGGGCCAACAGCCTAGCCCTAAAACAGCATGACCCTGCCCCAGCCAAATGGCTTCAGGCCGGTTCGTAGCGGCTGTAAGGCTCCTGCACCCTGGGTGCTGTGAAAACGTTCAGGGAGGTGGTGGGTAAGTTATAGTAGGAGCCTGGCCCTGGCTGCCCAGTCTAAATATGTGGCCCCTCCCGCTTCCCCTTCCTTCTCCTCCTCAGTGGTGAGGATCAAACTCGTGGCCTTGAGCACACTAGGCTAGCAAATTCTACCTTGGAGCAACCTTCCCAGCTCCACTTTTGTTATTTTTGAGATACTGTCTTGTGTGTTGCTCAAGTTGCCCCTACCTCTTGGGCTCAGGGAATCCTCCTGTCTCAGCCTCCCAGTAGCTGGGGCTGTCGGCAGAGACACCAAGCCTGGCACCGAATTTATTGATATTGTCAGTCTCCTTCCTCTGCTGTCAACATGAGCTCCATGAGAGCAGTTTTTTGTCATTTTACTTCACTGCTGTGTAGCCTCAGCACTCACAACAGTGCCTAGCACTTGACAGGTGCTCGATAAATATTTGTTAAAGGAAAACAAATGTTAGCTTTTTTAAAAAAGAGATCTAACCTTTTTTCTCTCCATCAGTAGCACAAGTTACTTTTCTGTTAATATTTGTGTATTTATTTTAAAATAGATCTTAGCTTTTGAGGGGGTCTAATCGTTCTTTTCCCATTAAAAACAGTTCCACATAAGCATATACATCGAGGTCATTATTATACTTTGGAAGAGTCAGCAGCAGCTCTCAGTTAAGCCTGGGGGCTGGAGTAAGGCCCAGGGCAGGCTGGGGGAACAGCCCTGGGGTGCTTCAGAGGGGGAAGCTGAGGTGAGGAAGGAGGCTGGGGGCTGGCTGGCCGGCCCTCTCAATCAGAGACCTCAGCCACAGGTCCCAGCTCCTTCCCTACCAACTCCAGGCTCCCTCGGCTATGGAGAGGGCAGAGGCTGCTCCAGCAAGGGAAGGGGCTAGATAGGACAGGGGGATGTGCCAGCCCCTGGCAGGCAGGCCAGTGGGGTAAGACCTGGGCCCTGGAGCCCCGGCCTGCTGGTCCTGGGCAGTGCCCTGGTGCAGCGAGCGGGTGGGTGATGATCACAGCTCTGTGACTAAGGGGACTCTACAACTGAGGACTTATTGAACTGTTTCTGCTGCTCCCTAAAGGCAAAGGACCACTCCTGGGTTGGACTCCCTAAGTGCCAGCAGTGTGGCCAGATAGCAGTTGCAATAGTGTCTCCCTGATCTAGGGGCCGGGGTCTTAGAATGAAATTCTGGGAGAGGAAATAAATATCACACTGAGCCTGCACTGGTGTAGATACGAGCGACAGGACCCAGTGGATGGGCCTGGTCCTGGAACAGAAGGTTCCTCACAGGGAGAAGGTTTTGTTGCTTCTTGGATGGCTGGTTCTAAAAGCAGAATGCAGCCTGGCACGGTGGCACCTCCTTGTAATCCCAGCACTCTGGAGGCTGAGGCAGTGGAGCAGCAGATGGTGTACCATCTTGGAAATGGACTTGTGCCTGGCAGCCCCTGGGGGGAAGAGCGTGCCAAGAACCCCGCGACGCTGAAACTTAGGACCAGAGGGCAGCTGGCATTCCTCTGCCCTCGGTGTTGTTGCCCCAGAGGGGTTTGCCCTGGGGCTGGATGAGGATCAACAGGTCTCCCCAATACCTGCTAAGTAAACCTGAGGCCAGAGTGGGGGCTCAAAAGACGGATGTTCAGGGGGAACTTGGGAGAGAAGGCTCAGGTTGTGGTGCTCATGGTCTTGGTCACAAAGCAGGTGGCTCTGACTCCAGGATTCAGCAAGATCTGGTGAACAAGATGGGGGGCAGGGGGACAGCCTTGCCAGAGGCCCTGGAGTGACACAGAACAGGGTCAAAAAAGGGGCCCACACACATCTCTGAGTGACTCTCATGTCCAGCAGTTCTTCCTCTTCTCATCTGCGGGTGGTGTAGTGTGACGTAGCTGCTGACTCTTACACTCTCTGCCCAGGCCCAGCGACGCGTCCACACTGGGGAGATGGACACTCAATGCAATGTGCTCAGCACTCACACTTAGTGTCATGAATTGGATTTTTGTGTGTGTGTCATATCGGGGATCCAACTCAGGCCCTTGTGCTTGCAAAGTAGGTGCTATACCACTGAGCTAAGTCCCCAGTGAATGGCAAACCCAGCTTAGCCACCATTTCCAGAGTGTCCAAGAACATGATTGCTTCCTGCTCAATTCCTTCTTTTCTGTTCTGGGCTTTTCAGTTAATATATGTTCTATAGGAACATGATAAACTTAAGTCATTCCAGAGAAATATTATAAATAGCAATGTTTTCCCTCTACCATTCACTGCAACTCAGTACCTGTGCCACGAGTCTTATTGTTAGTGGTGTCTTGTGTATCATTCCAGACAAAGAAATTAATACATATTGCCGCACTTATTTTTATTGACACAGATAACTATGCATATTGTTATCCTAGTGCTTCTTTTGGACACCATTTCCTTTTAAATTCTGATTTCTCTTCTGTCCCTGGCAATAACTGTCTGCTTTCCCTAGCTAACGAAGTCTTTTTTTTTTTTTTTTTTTTTTTTTAGGTTTTTTGAGACAGGGTCTCGCTTTGTGGTTCAGGCTGGCCCTGAGCTCAGCCTCAAACTCACATCACAATCCTCCTGCCTCTGCCTCCCAAGTGCTGGGATTACAGGCGTGAGCCACCACGCCCGGCACTGTGGTATGTGGTACTGGTTGCTGCTGGGTGTGGGTCTCCAC
>PVIR01036637.1:0-15629 GCA_004026965.1 Petromus typicus | reverse complement strand
AAAAAAAAAAAAAAAAAAAAAAAAAAAAAAAAAAAAAAAAAAAAAAAAAAAAAAAAAAAAAAAAAAAAAAAAAAAAAAAAAAAAAAAAAAAAAAAAAAAAAAAAAAAAAAAAAAAAAAAAAAAAAACATAAATAAATAAAATAAAAAATAAACCAAAAGAAAGGCTTAGGATATATGTCAGCATAGGTTCCATCCCCTTTACTGCAAACCAAAACTGAAAACAAAAAAGCCCTGGCATTTTTCAAAATAAAGAAAGGTTCAGTTGTTTAATGATACGAGCTCCACAGGGAGGCCCAGGCAGCAGAGGGAAAGTTTGAGCCCAGACAGGCCAACCTATGTACACCACAGATAAAGTCAGAATCAAATACGAAAGGGCTGCAGTGGAGCTGAGCGATAGTGCTTGCTGCTCCCTGTGAGGCCCTGGGTTCCATCTCCATCCAGCACCGCACCCATTCTCATGCCCACGCCCACAGAGAGTTTGGCCCCATCCTCGGCAATGAACATAATATATAACTTCAACGGCAAAAGTTTTAAGAATTCTGGATAAAACAACTGTACTATTTTTTTAATGAAAAGGTTAAAATGATTTTTGGACAGAAGTATTCCTTCCTAAACATGGAAGGCTGTTTAAAATTAAACAGATGATCAGGTTGCCAAAATAAGACAATGTTTATATAACAAGGTTTAGCAAATTGTTTTTCTGTAAAGGGAAGGACAGTACTGTGGGTTTTGTGGGCAGTGCATCTCAGTTACAAGAATTACTGTTGTATTAAGTGGCCACAGATAATCTGCCATCAAATTAGTGTGGTTGAGTTCTACTAACATACTATATATGGACACTAAATTCTGACCTTCACATAAACTACACCACATGTACATAAAGAGACAAGCTGTGAGAATAACAAATGCCAAATGTGGTGGCAATCCTAGTACTCTGGGAGGCTGAAGCAGGAGTATCCCAAGTTCAAGCCTACCCTGAGAAATTTAGCAAGATTCTATCTTCAAAACTAAACACCGAGATGTAGCTCAGTGCAAAGACTATGATCAATCGCCAGAACCAGAAGTTTTTTTTTAAAAAAAACAAATAAAGTCTTGGATCAGAGATTTAGCTCAGTAGGTCCGTCGCCTGCACAAGGTCCCAGCAAGGTCCCAAATTCGATCCCCAGTAACCACATGCAACAATGCTTGCCGTGGAGACTCACACCCACCAGCAATCAGTACCACATACCACAGTGCCAGGTGTGATGGCTCACACCTGTAATCCCAGCACTCAGGAGGGAGAGGCAGGACTGCTGTGAGTTCAAGGCTCACCTGGGCTACATAGTGAGCTCAGGGCCAGTCTGAACTACAAAGTGAGACTCTATCTCAAACAAACAAAACAAAACAAAAAATAAGTCTTGGGGTCAGGATTTAGCCCAGTAGTTCCAGCACCTGCCTTGTAATCCCAAGGTCCTGGGTAAATCCCCCACTAACCACATGCCGGACGTGGTGACTCGCACTTGTAATCCCAGCACTGGGGAGGCAGAAGTAGGAGGATTGCTAAATTAGAGGCTGAGTTCAGGACCAGCCTGAACTACAAAGGGAGACCCTGTCTAAAACAAAACAAAACAAAACAAAAAAAACCCTGATGGTATGATGAAAAAATATTCAGAACACACGTATTGGGTTACGATTCTTAACGTGAACAAGTGAGAAGAAATAATCAGCCCACAGAAGTGGAAACCCAGGGGCTGGGGAGTTAGCTCAGTGGTTCCAGCGCCTGCCTTACAGGCTCAGGGACCCGGGTTCGATTCCCTGGTAACCATATACAATACTGGGTGTGGAGACTCACACCCAGCAGCAACCAGCACCACATACCACAGTGCCGGGCGTGGTGGCTCACGCCTGTAATCCCAGCACTCGGGAGGCAGAGGCAGGAGGATTGCTGTGATGTGAGTTGGAGGCTGAGCTCAGGGCCAGCCTGAACCACAAAAGCGAGACTCTGTCTCAAAAATCCTAAAAAAAAACCAAAAACCCTAAAAAAAAAAAAAAAATGGAAGTGGAAACCCAAAGGGTTCATAGTGTTCAGCTTTCCTAGAAGACATTCGAATTAAAAATCCAACTCCCAGGGCCAGGGACTTAGCTCAGTGGTTCCGGCACCTGTCTTGTAAGCGCAAGGACCTGGGTTGATCCCCAGTAACCACATACCATACTGGGCGTGGAGACTCACACCCAGCAGCAATCAGTACCACATACCACAGTGCCAGGCGTGGTGGCTCACACCTGTAATACCAGCACTTGGGAGGCAGAGGCAGGAGGACTTCTGTGATGTGAGTTGGAGGCTGAGCTCAGGGCCAGCCTGAACTACAAAGCGAGACCCTGTCTCAAAAAAAGCTAAAAAAAAAAAAAAAAAGCAACTCCCCACTCATCCGCGTGGCACAAGGAAGCAGAAATGTACTGTTACAAACTGTAATGCGATGCAACATTGATCTTAGGGAATGAAGGAAATAAGCAGAGTCTGGAAGGTGATGTCATGACCCCTGGGTGGTCCCGCCGTCCCCACCACAGCAAGATGTCTGCGTCCCTGATGTGACCAGAGCTGTGGGAGCAAGGCCGTGGTCCCTCTGCATTTCACACACAAAAACAACTACCCAGGGATAAGAAAAGCTGGAAGACAAAACTAAAATGACAACAGGAGTTACAGCTGAAAAATGGTGTTGAAGAGAGAGGGAGCTATCAGGCTGTATTTTATGTGAGGTTTTTAGTGGGACAGAAATGCACATCCAATAACATGGGATTCGTGAGCTGCTCTGTGGACAGCTCGTGGGGTCCTCTGAAGAGTTAGGTACCGGGTCCTGAGACATTACCTTAATCAACAAGCTTAGCTAGGAGTAGCCACCCAGGCTGAATGGCACTTGCCAATAACCCCAGCAAGTAGGAGGCTGAGGCAGGGAGACAATGAGGTCCTTTGTGGGCACAAAAGGTGTTTGAGGACAAGATAGGGTATATAGCAGGATCCTATCTCAAAACAGGAAAAAAAATACAACTTAGTTGCTCAGTTGTATTTCATGTGTGCTGAGGACTGAAGCTAGGAATTTCAGCTTTTGCTTTTTTTTTTTTTTTAATCGCAGGTCTGGGGATTGAGCCCAGGACCTCACACACGTTAGGTAAGCATCTACCACTAAGCTGGGAACCCAGCCTTTTATTACTTTTTGCTTTGAGATGAGGTCTCCCTAAGTCATGTAGAGTGGGGCAGAGAATGTTCCAGAGGATGGTGTTGTCCTGCCATGAGTGACCTTGCAGTGGGTAGACATAATGGCACACATCTGTCATCTAAACACTGATTGCCATGAGTTTGAGGCCAACGCGTGCTGCCTAAGTACATAGAGCAGGCTTCCCTGCACAATGCTAATCTCCCAGGACTCGGGAGGCTGAGGCAGGAGGATTGTTGCAAGTTCAAGACCAGCCTGAACTATAACTGTATAGAGGGATCAGAGCAAAGGAAGGTAGGAAGAAAGAGATAGAAAGAAATAAAGAAAAGGAAAAGAATGAAAGAAAGAAAGAAGACCAACACCAAACTTAAATAGGGAAGAGGAATCAGCTACCCACCTAAGAAGCCAGATAATGCTAAAGTTAGGACAAAACCGAGAACAGCAAAACTCTCTTTCAAAGCCAACCTACACAGCTGTGCCTTATTTTTCATGAGCAGTCCCTGAGGCCAACTTCTTTTTCCTTTTTTAGTGGAAAAAACAGCCACTATGTTAAGTTTTGTAGCCCTAATATTCTTTGCCTCTGGATTCTTTTTACATTCTAACCACCAGCTGAGGGATCTAACTCTCACACAAGAGCCAGCCAGTGTGGTATGGCACACATCTTTAATCCCAGCACTTGGGAGGCTGAGGCAAGAGGATCTCCATGAGTTCCAGACCAGCCTGGACTACATAGTGAGACTGTCTCAAAGAACAAAACAAAATCTTACAGAAAGTCAGGGCCAAAAACTGGGAGGTACCCTCATCCCATTGCCCTACCTTGGTGGATGAAGCACTGTTAGCTCTTCCAGACTTGTCCCATGGGGAATCCGTGGAAGAACCCAGGATTTCCAGACTCTCCCCAGCAGACTGCTTTCTTTATTCCACTTCTTTCCACCATCCAACAAACACTCCACCCTCACTGAGCAACAAGGTCTTAAAATGTCTCCTATTTAAGAGGGTGGAGGAGGGAACGCAGGTCTTCTCTTTGTAATTCAAAAAAGTGTGCTGGGTGTGGTGACACACCTATTTCCTACCAGAGGGGAGGCTGAGATAGGAGGATCTCTGCAAATTCAAGGGCAGCCGGGACAACACGGAAAGGCCCTATCGCAAAGGACCCCCCCACCCCGATAATTTTAAGTTTGAATTTCAGCCGGGTTCAGATGTTTAGGTGGTCCTTTTCCTATGAGGCTCTGAGTCCATACAATTTCACCCCCAGGCTGGCCTTGCATTTGGGGGCATATCCTCCTGCCCTAGCCTCTTTTCTTTCTTTTTTTTTTTTTTTTTAAGAGACAGGGTCTCACTGAGGCCCTGAACTCAGCCTCAAACTCACATCACAGCAATCCTCCTGCCTCTGCCTCCCGAGTGCTGAGATGACAGGCGTGAGCCGCCATGCCCAGCAGTGTGGTATGCGGTACTGACTGCTGCTGGGCGTGAGTCTTCACGTCCAGTATTGTATGTGGTTAATCGAGGATCGAACCCAAGCCCTTGTACTTGCAAAACAGGCGCTGGAACCACTGAGTTAAATCCTCGGCCCTGCCCTAGCCTCTTGAGTGTTAGAATTACAGATCTGTACAACCATCCCTGGATGGATCTTAATTTGTAGGAAGATAGACTGTTTACAGGAGAAAATACAGATTAAGTTCTTCCTTTCTATGGTTCCTTCAAGATATAGAAAGGCCTAATAGTACTAAGGTCCACAACCAGGTATAGTTACTCAGTGCTACTATTTACACTTTGAGCCTTTTACGGAAGTTCAATCCTGTGCTTTGGCGTGTATAGGTGCATTCTGCTGATAAGGAGGCTTCTTACTCAGTGAAACTGCACAGGCTGACCTCAGACCAGGCCTCTCCCAAGGCCAGGTGCTGGGCATTTAGCTCTAGGGACTGTACTACTGGAGTAGGAGAACTCACATTAGCATTTACAGCACATTCCAAAGTTACCGACTCTCACTAAAGCCAACTAAGGTCACCTTGGGTGCTTAGAGGCACGGCAGTCGTGTGGCCGTTTCCAGAGGCAGGTGGAGGGAGTGGTCTTTCTGACCTGCTCTGCGGCCTCCTTTCTAGGCAGCCCAGCACTGCTATTCAAAATACTTAGTTCATTCTGGAAATCAGCGTTTTCTAACAGGGGTGTCTCTAAACACTGAGGTGTTTAGAAATTTACACAGAAAATAACTGAGGGTTCAGTCCTGGAGGATATGGCCGAAGCTTATTTAAGTTCAGTCTTTCTTTGGACCATGGCCTGCCTCACTTCTAGATAACTCTCACATACTCGACCTTTCCCCCTCAAACTCCTCAGATTCCAGTGCAAGGAGACTAAGATCCAGTGAAAATTTGTTGAAAATAATATACCAAAGTGAAATGCCATATTAATATTTGGGGGTGTTTTTTTTTGGATACAGGACCTTTCTTTGTCACTATGTAGCCCAGACTGGCCTCAAACTCGAAGTGATCGTCCTGCCTCAACCTGGCAAATGCTGGGGTTATAGGTAGGTGCCACCATACCCAGCTGCTGGATTAACTTTTTAAAGCCTAAAAAGAATTTTAAACATACAAATTACAGATTACTAAATTAAATCAGACAACTTCGGTCAAGATAGTTTCCCAAAGCCACTTTGCATTTATTCACACTCAAAGCTCATGGTAGGTCAAAGTTCACTTTGCACTAATTGCACTGGAGAACGCGCACGCTTGCTAGTGTCCAGCCACTGAGCTCCTGTCCTGGACCCCAGGACTCTTCCTATTCAAAAGCTGGAATATGCATTGGCATATACTGGTACAAATTCTCAGTGTTGAAAGTGATCATGATGTATGTATATATAATGTACCAATAATGATTTGAATTTTAAAAAAACAAAACTTCTGCATAGCTGTCCTCTGGAAACTCCTGTCGCGCCATCGCCATCTGTGTCTCCCTCACTCTCAGTCAGCCACCTGGAATCTCCAGGCTCTGAGATAAGGCTCAGTCAGGCCCTCGCCTAATTCCACTCCATCAGATAAGTCGCATACCTGCTGCTACCGGTGGCACCGGGAAGGTTGGAACTTTACCCGGGGCCCAGAGGAGCTGCAGGCTCTAGTCAAGTTTCCCCAGTGTTTCCCCTCAGAGAGAAACAGTCGCGCCAGGTTCTGGCTGGGCCTCCTGACATCCCCAGCATAGGCTAGCGGCAGGCAGGGAGGTAATACGTAGAGGTGTGGTCAAGGTCCTGAGGAAAAGTCAGGCAGCTCTCCAGAGCCAGGTTCCCAACCTGTGAATTGCCGGCTCCTGCCTCCTTCCCCAAGGGTGTGAGGACTACAGTCTCTCCCATTTGAAGAAAACAGAACTGGGGGCCGAGGATTTGGCTCTGTGGATCTGGCATCTGCCTGGCAAGCAAGCGTAAGGTCCCAAGTTTGATTCCTGGTAACCACATACCACAATGCCAGGTGTGGTGAGTCAAGCCAGTCAACCCAGAACTCAGGAAGTAGAGGTAGGAGGATTGCTGTGAGTTCAAAGCTGGCTTGGGTTACATAGTGAGCTCAGGGTCAGCCTGAATGACAAAGTAAGACCCTGTCTCAAAAAAGAAAAAGAAAAGCAGCAAACTGCTCAGAAGCAGTGAGCTGCTGCCCTTCTGGAACCATCCTAGAGCCAGACCTCTATCCCCACCACTGGCCAGCAGCTGCCAAGATGCCCAAGGTCCAAACCACTGAAGTTCATGGATTGGCTGTTGGGATTTCTTCCCTCTAAGAGGTCCTTCCTTTTGCCCAACCCAGGCTTCAGTGGGCCCTGCTTTAGCCTCTGCACTCTCACAAATGAAGGTCCCCTTCACCCTCTCTCACTCAGCACCCACAGACCCTTATCTAGGGCTCCTGCACCCAGAGATGCTTTTCCAGCCGGGCATGGTAGATCATGCCTATGATCCAAATTTGAGGCAGGAGGAACTCAAGGTATAGCCCAGCCTGGGAAGACTTGGTGAGATTCTGTCTCCAAACTAAGACGGGCTGTTGATGTACCTTAGTGAGAGAACCTGGGTTCAATCCCCAGTGTTGCAGGGAAAAAAATAATCTCTTTCCTAAAGTCCAAATTGAACTACCAACTGGTTATCTTCACCAGACAATTAAAATGCACCAAAGGGCCAGGAATTTAGCTCAGTGGTTCTGGCACCTGTCTTACAACACAAGGGCCTGAGTTTGATCCCCCGGTAACCACATACCATACTGGGCATGGAGACTCACTGCCCCACATCAATCAGTACCACATACCACAGTGCTGGGTGTGGTGGTTCACACCTGTAATCCCAGCACTCAGGAGGCAGAGGCAGGAGGATTGCCATGATGTGAGTTGGAGGCTGAGCTCAGGACCATCCTGAACTACAAAGTGAGATCCTGTCTCAAAAAAATAAATAAATAAATAAAATTAAATTAAATGCACCACAACTACAAGTAATAGTCTGGCCACCACCCAAAACCCCACACACTTCAGAATGTTCTGTACCCAAATTCAAGCAGAATGCAGTGGTACGCACCTGTAATCCTAGCACTCTGGGGTGCTGAGATAGTATTATAGGTAGAAAAGATAGTTAGACACGTGCTAGGTAGAAAAGCCCACATGGAAGACAGTCCAGGAGACCTTCACTGAAAGTCAAACATTACCAAAGGAGAAAATGGCCCCACCTACATAAAAGGATTGATATCTCTGGGGTGCAGGGCCAAGACCCTGATCATCTAGAAAAGTCTCCTGACTGAAACTCTGTAAGCTTGCTATGGGACTTGACTTCTCATTGGATCCCCATCTAGCCAGTGTTACCTGAGCAACTGTACTTGTAATTTCATTGGGTTGATCCTGTTTTGTCCATTTTGTGATTTCTCACTATATCCATGTGACCTTAGCGACTGTATTTGCTGGTTACTGGTTGACAGTAATGTGGTCCCACCTTGAACCCGCCCCACCTCGAGGCTTTCCTCCATAAAAGCCCTCTGAGAAGTGAGGGGTGGGAGTCACCCAGCTTTCCGGGTTCCCCTTCTGTCCCTCTTAGGCAGCCGCTTTCATTCTCAATTTCCTTACTCAAAGCTCCCTCATTCCTAAAGTTCATTCTTCGATTGTAGAGAACACGAACTCACGTTTCAGGTTGGAAGCTAGGCCTTGCGCTCCTGTCAGTAGGAAGGTCATAAATTCAAATCCAGACTGAGCAATTCAGTCTCAAAAATCCCACTCACAGGAGTCCTCCTGCCTCAGCCTTCAGAATACTAGGATTACAGGTGAGCACCTCCAAGCCTTGAGGTGCTTAATAATATATTTAATTTAAGCTAACATAAATATTGTTTCAATATGTTATCAATGTGAAGAAAATCAGATATTTTTAATGGTGAAGTCTGTAACATTCACAGTATAATTTATAGTGTATATACTTGAAATCAGATGCAACATTTTCAGATGCGACATTTTTAATGGTTAAAGATGTAGACACTAAAACGATATTTCATATGAAAGTATTTTGCACTGTTTTCAAATTGAAATCAATTAAAAAGAAGTATAAATTACAATTTCTTAGTTGTGGGGCTCAAATTCCAGAATTAGACAATGTGTTAAAGGGGTCATTTTGAATCATACTCCTTAGGCTGTGTCCAACAGCTGGTAGAGTCCGCTTCGTCCGAGGCATTTAGAAAGTCACAGGTTCCTGCTGGTCTAGGGGTAACAACTATCCCGGGAGCCACAGCAGTGGTTCCACTGTCTTCATCTGGAGCAAGTCCTGCCCCTCCCATCCCAGGGTCCCCACCCCGCCACATCCGCCGAGGCCAGAGGTGGCACCTGCTGTTTTAAGTGGCGCTGCTGGAGCCAGTGACGTCTCTGCAGAATGCCTCTAACCCCTCACTCCCCCAGCACCAACGCACCGACTCCACTCAGGGACCCGACAAGGTGACCGAGGAACCAGCTTTGTCTATGTACGTGCAGCACGGGTCTCTCCAGACCGCTGGGCCACGTGGGCTTTTGGTCCTGCTGCACAGCCATTGGAGGAATCCTGTTGGTCAAAACTGTTTTATGGGGGGCCAGGGATTTAGCTCAGTGGTTCCTGAGCCTATCTTGCAAGCGCGAGGGCCCGGGTTTGATCCCTGGTAACCACATACCATACTGGGCGTGGAGACTCACGCCCAGCAGCAACCAGTACCACATACCACAGTGCCGGGCGTGGTGGCTCACGCCTGTGATCCCAGCACTCGGGAGGCAGAGGCAGGAGGATTGCTGTGATGTGGGCTGGAGGCTGAGCTCAGGGCCAGCCTGAACTACAAAGCGAGACCCTGTCTCAAATAAAAAAAAAAAAAAAACCAAACCCGTTTTATGGGGTTTTCCTTAAGAGGAGTGGGAGAATGGTATGGAGCTGTGCCCCGCAGGATGGTATAATCATATGGAAGCTGTTATCACTAAGAGATTTAACCTTACGACATGATACCCTCTACTTCCAAGTGTACACACGTGCACGTGCACATACACATACACACAAAGAGAGATGTGCATAGATACACAAACAAATTTTAAACAAAAAAACAAATATCTTCCATGGTGAAACTTGAGACGGAATGCAGGTGCATTTTAACAAGAAGCTGTATCCCAGATGCTTTCCTGTGAGAACACATCTCACTAAGTTGGAAATGTCACCTTATCTTTCCCTTTTTATTACAAGTAATATTTATTTGCTAATGATATTCAAATCTTTCAACATATGCACCTATCTGTAAGCTGAGACAAGAGGACTGCGAGTTCAAGCCCAGCCTGAGCAACTTTGCCCGTCACAAAATAAAAAAGCTCTGTGAAGGTAGCTCAGCGCAAATGCCGTGGCTTCAATCCTCGGCACCAAAGGGGGGAGGTGCGCAGCACTCCCTAAAATCAAATTGCTAGTATCACAACAGACACAACCTGGGGCTGGACACACAGCTCTGAGTGCTTCCTTAGATCCTCTGAGGCCCTGGGATCTGTCCGCAGCACAAATAAATACACAAATAAATACACTCATTCTATTCGGAGGTTTGATCTGGTAACAAAATACAGGGCCAGCCTGAACCTCATACTGAGACTCTTGTCTCCAAAAAAAAGATAGGTAGTGTCAAAGTTACATTTTTATAGTCAAAGATGAGAAACTTGTTGCTCTTCGTTCAAGTTTCAATTTATTTTCATGTGGCAATAAACATTAAACTTACAAAACATACTAGAAATACTCTATCTACTGTTTACCTTTCTCTGGAACAGTTGCCTCATCCTTTGACTTTCAACTACTCTTGATTTAGGAAGGTCTCCTGTGGACAATTGATCACTGAGCCAGAGTTTTTAAAATGCAACATAGGCTCTCTGGTTTAAATATTGACTATATATCACAAATAGTTGTTATGGCATTTAAAATTATTTAGGGGCTAGGGATTTAGCTCAGTCATGCCCTGCCACCTGCTTTGCAAATACAAGTTTGTGAATTTGATTCCTTGTACCAATAAAAAAAAAAGTTTAGTTCTGTTTCTATCTATCCATATATATATATATATTTATATTTATATATATATATTTATATATGGATATTTATATATATCCATATATATATATATATATATATATATTTTTTTTTTTTTTTTTTTTAAATGAACCCAGGACTGAACTCAAGACCTTGCACTTGCCAGGCAGGTAGTAGCACCACTGAGCCATGTCTCCAGCCCTCTACCACTAAATTAAAAAGCATACCCTCACTTTAGTTTTACTATTACTTTTCTGAATACATTTAGATAGTACTCTTTGAGACAGAGTCTTGCTATGTACCTTGAGCTACCTTCAACTTGCAATCTTCCTGCCTTAGCCTCCCAGAGTTGATGTGGTAACAGCTATGTACCACCATGCCTAGCTGTTTGCATCTTCAGCTTCCTGAAAGGCCCAGCCAACTTGTCAGCAGCCTCGGTGCTACTGGGAGGAAGGGAGGGGAACCTGTAGAAGGTGGTGCCTCTTGGAGGAAGTAAGATCACTTGGTCCTGCACTGTGACCCTGGGACCCTGGCCCGTGGCCTGTAGTTTCATTTGCGGCCACTAGGCGATGAGTGCACTTCCGCTGACAAACTCCCTCCTCAGCCGTTCTGAGACAGGGTCTGGTTCAGTTCAGGCTAGCCTTGAACTCACTATGGAGCTCTGGCTGGCCTCAAATTCATGGTGATTCTCCTGCTTCGGCCTGCTGTCTTGGGATTACAGAGGTGTGCGGCCTCCTGGGCCCTTTATTTTTGTCAGAGTTGAGGATGGAATCCAGGGCCTTCTCCCAGGCTGTGAGCAATGTTACTTTCCCAGCCCTGGTTTTATCTGCTTCTTGCTGCAAACATGAAGCAGAGAAACAAGCGCAGGCTGGGAGTGTAGCCCGATGTACAGCGCGGCACCTTGCATACTTGCAAGTCTGGCCTGGACCCTCAACACTGCCATGAAAGAAAATGAAAATAAGAACAAGAGGATGAGAAGTCTAAAATAGAAACATACCCCCCAAGTTCCAGTTTTGAATTCCATACTTCCCAGAAGATTAGCATTATACAATAAAAACACTGATTTTTTTTTTTTTTTGCTTATTTATTTTTAGGAACCTTGAATTTTAAAATCATACAACTCAGGGTGGTTGTAAAGATCAACACAGCTGAGTGTAAAACTTAATGAAAATAAACAAAGATCACGCTAGAAAATGACAGGGTTTCCCAGCCTGGAAACACAGCGCTCCCGTGTGAGTGAAACCCTTAGAAACTGACCCGAAGCCCCGCACTGCTCCTCTTGGCAGGCTGCCTGGTAGTGCGTCCCGAAACCTCACTGGTGCCGCTACCAACTGAGACGACAGCGCCAGAAGCATACCACACGGAAGCCTCTCCAGTGTCAGCCATGCGGACCTTAGTAATGAACAATTCCTATATGGCCTCTTTGTATTCTACTTGCAAAAACGGATTTAAACAGCTTGGGGAGGGCCGGGGATTTAGCTCAAAGGTTCCTGCGCCTGTCTTACAAGCGCAAGGACCCGGGTTCAATCCTCGGACACCACATACCTATACTGGGTGTGGAGACTCAAACCCAGCAGCAACCAGTACCACATACCACAGTGCCAGGCGTGGTGGCTCATGCCTGTAATCCCAGCACTCAGGAGGCAGAGGCAGGAAGATTGTTGTGATGTGAGCTTGAGGCTGAGCTCAGGGCCAGCCTGAACTACAACGCGAGACCCTGTCTCAAAAAAACCTAAAATTAAAAAAAAAAAAACAAAAAACCCCTAAAATAAATAAATAAATAAATAAAATTTTAAAAATAAACAGCTTGGGGAAGCACAATCTTGAAGCTGAGAAACTGGATTAAAACGTCATCAACGGAGGGCTCTGCCAGGAGCAAGAATACACGACGGACACAGAATTGAGTCAAACCCAAGACTGAATTCCACCTTGAACAATTTACTCAGATGTGGTGGTGTGTGTCTGTAATCCTAGCACTTGGGAAGCTGAGGCAGGTGGATTGTAGACAGCCCAAAGACTGCCTGGACTACACAGAGAGATCCTGCCTTAAAAACAAACAAACAAACAACAGGGCCGGGGATTTGGCTCAGTGGTTCAGCGCCTGCTCCGTAAGGGCAAGATCCTGAGTTTAATCCCTGGTAATCACATACATCAAAGCTAGGCATGGTGACTCACACCCACTAGCAATCAGTGCCACATACCACAGTGCAGGGCGTAGTGGCTCACACCTGTAATCCCAGCACACAGGAAGCAGAGGCAGAAAGACTGCTGAGTTTGAGGCTGAGCTCAGGACGAAAGTGAGACCCTGTCTCAAAAACCAAAACAAAATAAAGCAAGTGTTGGGTTGGCTATACATGATTACAATGCTACAAGCTAATAAAGAGAAAAAAAAATTCCTGAAGTAATAGGTAAGAACAAGAAAATAAAGAACATTTAAAAAAAACTAATATATTGTTTTCTGGAATTACTACAGAATGAGGGCATAGAGAATTTGGCTAAAAAATAGGGACGTGATTGGGAGGCAGAAATCAAGGTTCAAATTCAGTGAAAGAAGTTCTGAAAAGGAATTTGAAGTGACACAGGCAACAAACACACCACAGAACAGCAGCCCCAGTGTTAGGAAGATACCAAACACAGAATGATCTCTTCGCTGTGTTCCGTAGGAGTCACTCTGAGAGGAGTCACTCTGAGGTGCACCGCTGCTCCGCCGGACCCAGGAGGGCGGGCTCTACTGGATCCACACTAAGCCTCCACCGCTGCCTCCTCCGGGCCTCCTCCAGGCTCTGCTGATTAACCTGACAGCTAAGGCCAGAGGCCAAGCTGGCCCTGAAGCAAGACCCTGCCCAACCAGCTCGGCCGCTCAGGAAGCGACCGAGGCCATCTGGGCTCTTCTTAAGCGGATCAGAGATCTCAGAGTGAGAAGAGACCTTCAGGGACATGCATAGTCTGCCTGAATTGCCTGCCAGCAGGAAACTACAGCACACAGTGCTGTCTCCTTTTGCTTCCCCCACCCATGGGTGCTATTTTTATCTCTTGGAGCCTGAGACAGCCAGACAAAAACAGTCACTCTCGCTCAGCTGTAGCTCAAATGTAGAGCATGTGATTTGGACCCATGAAGCTTTGGGTTTGGTCCCCAGCAGCAACAAAACAAGGGCCAGGGATATAGCTCAGTAACACCGTGTGTGCCTGGCAAGCTCAAGGTCCTGGGTTCAATCCCCAGTGCTGCAACAATGAAGCAGCTGGGGGTGGGGGGGCAGATGCCTGTGATGGTACACATTTTGGGAGGCTGAGGCTCAAGTTCAAGCTCAGCCCGGGTAATGTAGCAGGTTATGCAGACCCTGTCTCAAAATGAAACAAAAAGCAGGACAAGACTTGGAGTCTGCCTTCATTCTCCAAATACTTATCCATAATTGGCTACTGTCCAAAGAATCAAACAAGTAGCTGTGTGTCCCGACCGATACAACAAATAATGGAATAAATGAGTAGGCAGGAGAGGGCTGTTGGATGAACCACACTTCGGTAAGTGCTGGAAGAATTATGAACGGAAGCTAAAAGTTGTAGTGGAAAAAAGGATTGAGAATAATATGCTCGCATTGTCTCCAAGTATCTCCCACAAGATATCCGATTAATTACACAGTGATTTTACGAAGAAATTGGGCAGATCCCTAAACCAGGGGATCAAAATCCACCAACTCAAGAGACCCAGCGGTGATTACTCTAAAGTGTGGTTATTCTACAGGTTCTGGCCAGAAGTACACACCCTAAACTCCACAGTGAAGAGGCGTCTTACAAATCCAGTTTGAGGGAAATTTTCCAAAACAGGCAGCTGGGAGTCTTGCAAATGCTGTTGTTATAAATGACACATGCTGAGGACAAGGCCACAGGACAACTAAAGAAGGGCCATCCTTGAGCCAGCCATACAGCTCAGCAATGCGTCACCTGCTCAGCAAGTTCGAGGCCTTAAGTTTGATTTCTGGGACCAAGAAAGAAGGTCAATCCTTGGTTGTACTCAAAAAGAGCCTGAAGAAGAGAGGAGAAGGACCGGTTTGGAAGGGGTTCTCGTATCCCCAGTGTTACTGTCCCGGTTTTAATTCCAGCATTGAGGATATGGAAGAGGTTAGCATTGGTGAGGGTAGGTAAAAGGTATAAAGGACTTCTTTGTACTGTTTTTGTAATGATGTTGTAAGTTCAAAACAGTACCCAAATAAAAAGAAATAAATCACACCTTTCACAGCTTGGAGCTTAGAGCCCTTTTTTAAAAATCCTGTTCTCTCTATATGGCTCAGTTTTAAAACTAAAAGTTTTACTGATAGGGAATGGATTTCATTGCGTTCAGCATGCTGTTTACTATGTTACTTAAACCTAAAGTAGTAGACTGTTTTTCTTTATAATTTGAAATTTCTTTGATTTTTATCACTGTCTAATTTCAGGAATAATTTTAAATCCAATGTATGTAGATAAGGAAAATCAGAAAAAAACCCGAACTCCTCAATCATCTCTTTCCATTAGTGGAAACTAATGGAAGTTCAACATATACATTATATATGTGTATGTGTATACGTATATACATATGTGTATATGTGTACGTGTATATATACACATTTTTTCCCCCATCCATTCCTTTTATTTTATACCCTGTATTTAAAACCAGAGGGCTGGGGGGCCGGGGCGTTAGCTCAGTGGTTCCGGCGCCTGTCTTGCAAGCGCAAGGACCTGGGTTCGATTCCCCAGTAACCACATACAATACTGGGTGTGGAGACCCACACCCAGCAGCAACCAGTACCACATACCACAGTGCCGGGCGTGGTGGCTCGCGCCTGTAATCCCAGCACTCGGGAGGCGGAGGCAGGAGGATTGCTGTGATGTGAGTTGGAGGCTGAGCTCAGGGCCAGCCTGAACCACAAAGCGAGACCCTGTCTCAAAAAACCTAAAAA
>PVIR01036636.1:0-15419 GCA_004026965.1 Petromus typicus | reverse complement strand
AGATTCCTCAAAAAAATTAAACCTGAAGGTTCCACTCAACCTTTCTACTTCCCTGGATGGTCTCTTCTCAAAACAATTAACAGCATCATATCACAGTGACATATGCACATCCATGTTTACAGTGACACCATTTATGGCTGACTCTTGAAAACAGCCCAAATGCCCATCAACTGATGATTGAGCAAAGAAGATACAGTTTTAGTATACAATGGAGCACTACTTTGCCATAGAGAAGGATAAGCTTGAGATGTTTCTAACTAAATGGTTGTACCTAGATACTATACTCTTAAGTGAAATAAATCGGATGCACATGTTCAAATATTGCATGGTTTTTTTGGTGTCAAAACCTGAAAGTGTAAATAAGAACCAAATGTACAGAAGATATTGGGAAATGGGAAGAAAATTCCCAAATGGGAAAAGGAACAAGGGAGCGAGGAAGGAAAGAAGGGACAAGAAAAGGAAAAAAATAGAAAAAAAAAAACAATGGAAACAAAGTTTCTGTAAATAAAGAGGAGGAAAAGGTTAGAAGGGAGGGGAGGGAGAAGGGATAAAAAGGAAGCAAGATTAGCATATACAGGTACAAATTCCCTAAGTTTGATATTATACTATGTGTATCTAAAATATATCAATAAAATAAAAAAAGAAAATATAACTCATTATCACTTAAATTCTTACCTACCCTTCCATCTAAATCCCAGAATAAATTTCCCTTTATTATCAGATTGAAAGTTTTAAAAGTCCTCTTATTTAGTGTTTCCTAAGTTCATAAAACACACAAATCTTAGAGAAGCTTATGTTTAAGAACTGGAATGAAACATCAGGTAACTGTGAAATGCACAAGAATTTCTAAAATCAGAGATTTACAGACAATTACACTGTCTTTTCATAACCAGATATTTAAAAACTAATATTGGTTACCTACCATAATGATAAGCACAATAAATTTCAGAAACTGAAAGCTCTAACTTTTTCTGTTAGAGATATATAATAAATGGTTTATTATTATTACTATAAGCCAATGATTATAAAAATATTATATATTTCAAAATCAGATAAAAGTAGTATCCAAATGATATACACATTTGGCAATAGAAAATATTAAAAGAAAACAATTTTGACACTAATTTTTAATAAAAAGTGTTTAAAATTTTAAAATGACACCAAGGGGATTCAATATTTAGCAGTTATTCTTAAAGTGAGATATTAAAACAGAACATTGATTGCTCTGTCATATACTTTTTGTTTTTTCATTTTGTATGTTTTTTGTTTTTTTAGACAGGGTCTCATTTTGTAGTTCAGGCTGGCCTTGAGCTCAGCCTTGAACTCACAGAAATCCTCCTGTCTCTGCCTCCCGAGTGCTGGGATTACAGTCGTGAGCCACCACACCCGGCACTGTGGTATGTGATACTGATTGCTGCTGGGCATGAGTCACAACTCTCCATCTTGTTATATGTGATTACTAGGGATTAAACCTGGGCCCTTGCACTTGCAAGGCAGGCACCGGAACCACTGAGCTAAATCCTGAGCCCACTGTCATATACTTTTAACCTTGTTTTAGAATAAAAATTCCAGAAACAAAACAGTATCTGCTCCTTTGTTTCATTCATATTTTTGTTTTGTTTTGTTTTTTGAGACAGGGTCTCACTTTGTAGTTCAGGCTAGCCCTGAGCTCAGCCTCAAACTCATCACAGCAATCCTCCTGCCTCTGCCTCCTGAGTGCTGGGGTTACAGGCATGAGCCACCAGACCCAGCACTGTGGTATGTGGTACTAACTGTTGCTTATTGTATGTGGTTATGGGGATCAAACCCTGGCCCTTGCACTTGCAGGACAAGCACCAGAACCACGAGTTAAATCCCCAGTTAAATCCCCATTTAGTACACTTTACCCTATGAGTGACACTTAAGTTTAATGGTATCACTCTTTACTGTTTTCTCAACTTTTCAGTTTTTCTCATCCAAACCTGAGATTCTAAAAAAACAGATTTCCCAATAACTACAAAGAAATTTCCACCTAAAAGTATTGCACCCACTTTACCATATGTTATCCCATAAAAGTCTTGATTCGTGCTTTGAAACAATTATCTGGATGGCAAATTCTATATAATGAATATTCATAGATATTCATGAGAGGTTATTCTGGAGTGAAGTGGAGACCCCTGATCATTTGGATGAGATTAAATATCTGTTTCATATCTGACATTTCATTTCCTCTCCAAGTTGTACCTTGCTTTGTAAAGACATGAAGTCACCTTTATGTCTCCACGTTAAGTGACTCAGGTGTCTACAGAGATTCAAATGGTCCAATATTTCATGTTCGCATCTTATTAGCTCTTAGGTTGTGAAGACAGACATTTGTCAGCTGGTGAATCTGTCACCAGTGTCACACATAAGTAAAGACTATATAGAACTGGGGATATAGCTCAGTGGTTCCGGCTCCTGACTTGCAAGTGCAAGGACCTGGGTTACATCCCCAGTAACCACATACAACAATGCCGAGTGTGGTCACTCATGCCCACCAGCAATCAGAATCACATACCACAGTGCTGGGCATGATGGCTCAGGCCTGTAATTCCAGCCCTTGGGAGGCAGAGGCAGGAGGATTACCATGAGTTTGAAGCTCGAGTGTGCTACATAGTGAGCTCAGGGCCAGCCTAAACTACAAAGTGAGACCCTGTCTCAAAAAAACAAGACGGAATAGTAGCCAGTTTCCTTCAACTAATACTTTAACAAAAGGTCTGTGGTGGACCAACTAATACTGGTCAACTTGGAATGCTCAGCTGAACTGAGTCAGTTGGCTTTGAACATAGACAGCTCACCTGAGAATTGTTACCAGTGACATAAAAAGAGACCAGGGTGGAGTGCTGTAGGGAGGACAAGGGAATAGGAAAAAATGAGAATTACTATATGTCAGGTACAGGTACAAATTCTCAGTGTTCAATGGGATCATAGTGGGTATATAAAATGTACCAATAAAATCAACTCTTAAAAACAGATACCTCCTGGACAGAGCACCTTTGCTGTTGATTCTCTTGGAGAAGCTTGCTATTGTTGGTTTTCCTGATGTGAGCTTAGCTATTCTTGTCCAATGAAGAGCTCAAGTTCTCACTGACACTGGGAACAGCTGCTGCTCTCACCTGGGGACCTCTGGTTTTCACTTTTAATGTCAATTCTTGGCTCCAGTGTATATCCCTCAGCCTGGTGGCACAGACCCTTCACCCCACCAGAACAGGCTCCACCACTGCCTTTTAGCCTTTCCTAGTACAGATCCTCAATATGACTTTGCAACATGTTGTCATGGGCTCTAGGCCTCTAGCTCCACTCCTGGAGGACATTGCCTTGACCCTGAGGCCTTTAGCTGGACTTGTGCAGGATGCTGTTGTGGAGTCCAGGCCCCCAGCTGGATTCTTTGGGTCTCTAGCACATAACAGATCCCTCACACTCCTCAGCATTTAACATTTGGAGAATATTGTAAAAATAACACTATAAATTAAATGTCCTGTATTAAATCTACTCCCTTGCAAACCCTAACTACAACTAGGTCCTTACTCCCATTTAGGTAGGTAAAATAGAACACAATTTTCATACCTGCCTCAAGTGGGAGTGCTGTACTTTTCTCTGGCTTAAAATAATCCTTTCTATTTCTGGCTATGTTCACTCTCTTCTGCTAGTGATTATCTTACCAAAATGTCTTCAGGAACTCTTAGAATCTGTGTCACAGAGGGATCATTCCAATCCAGTCAGCTTTGCATTTTGTTTTCTATTGTAGACACCATGCAACTTTGGGTTACATAGACAACCATGTGGTCAGGACCCTGTCTGGTGACCTGCCCATTCCGGGTCCCAGGAAATTTAAATGCTCTTTCTGACTTCAGTCACCAAGAAGCAGCCCAAAGCCCAAAGCAGGGGCTCCTTCCAACCTTTTCTTCAAAAAACATGAAGGAGAAGTCCTCCTGGGTGGAGCGAAGGTCCAAGTTCAAATCACCTTTGGATCCCAGCTTATTTAAGAAGAGGTTCTGTGGAATTTGGTACAAATGGTTCTGATCTAGCTCTGTGTATTGGTGTTGATGTTAAAGTGGTGGGAGATTGCATGGAGGAGACCCAGAAAGGATGCAGACTGGCTGGTTCCACCAAGAAGTGCAAATCCAAGGGCAGTCTGGACCCCTCTGAACATCACATACCCCTCTCTCCAAGGCTCCAGCGCCCATTGGCCACAAGTGTCTCACCATTCCTGGTCCCCTAGATCAGGGCAGATGGAGAGGCACAACTGCAGTGTGCTGCTGGGCTGCTCTCTCTGTACTCCCAGAGTCGTGGCTCTGCTTCCCACACCCCAGCTCAGGACAAGTGGTTCAACCTCTGCCAGTGACATCTCCTGGCTGCTAGCTTCCATTTTGCCCCAGACTATTATGTATGTGTGTATTGATTTATTTATTTATTTTTACTACCCTTGGCCTCAAACTTTGAAATCTTGCCACTCAGCTAGGGCCTTGGTTGCCACCTGAGCTGGAGACTTTGAGAGAATAGGAACTACTTACCCTAAACTGTGAGGTCTCTATAATCCTTTGTCAATCCCAAGCCATCTTGAGTCCAAGTTAATAGGGTCAATTTCCTTCAAAACAAGCATGACAAATTCCAGTTTCAGACACTGGGCAGATTGTGGACAATGCATGTGTGCAATACAAATAATTGAAACACCCAGTATACACTAAGCAAAATGTAACTCTATGTGATGCCATTAATCTGTGGTTCTATGCTGCTTCTATTAACAAATCTATGCAAATTCAGAGCAGGAGGCCTCCTAAAATAATCACAAGATGCATTTTATGAAAATAAAAGGGACAAGTGCTCTTAAATACAGAGAAGATAGATGATTTTTCCAACAAATCCTTAAATAGTATTTTGTTTTACATTTCCTTCTTCCAACTGTTTTTCAGAGGCTAAATGTTCATTAGCAGTGCTGTCATTTCCTGAGTGTTGGAAAGAAAGCTACACCCCACACTGATCCACAGGTCTGTAACTACACTTGAACACGGTAGTTCAGCCTGATTTAAACCCTCCAGACCTCTGCACACAGCAGGGAGCCCAGGGGTTGCTGTGATGCACAGTCCTCCATCTGGGCCTTGAGAAGGTATGTTAGGTGCAAACACAGGGGTACATTCTCCAACAGTGATGTTTCTCCTCTGCTCTTATCTGACACAGAATCTCACAGCTGAAAGTGTCTTCAGTTAAGAGGCCTTTAAATATAGCAATAAGATTCCTATGCTGTCCTAAGGGTTTATAAATATTTAGCTAGAGGAAGGACAAGGTATATAACTTATGAACATGCCTATTTCATTTCTTTTCTTATGGCTAAAAGGACATCTCTCTTACTGTAAAAATATGTTTTTATCCTCCACTTTGCAACATGAGGAATTCCTTTTCCCTTGTTGAAGGAAGGGTAGAGAACTTGGAGAAATATATTTTCAAAAAACTGGTAGCCAGGGAGTCACCATAGCATTGTCCCACAATTGCAAAAGTGTGTTTTTGCCTTGCTCACTTAATGGGATGAATATTTTTAAATGCACTATTAAAAACCAATGTGCAAATAATCTCAGCAATTACAACAGCACGTGTGTTTGGGCCAGGGGAAGAAGGAGGCACTTGTCACTTTATTACTGAGCAGCATAGTGAGCAGTCTCCGTGCTACCTCTGCACTCACAGAGGGCAGGCAAGTGGGTGGCACCAGGATGCCACTCTCTTCTTATTAGCAATTTTGTCCCTCTGCTGCTGTGTCTGGATCATTCACATAAGACTCAGAGCTAGAAACTTCTGCACAGCAGGTCAAACCGTGCTGTACTGAGGGGCAGCGCTACACAGAGAGGTTACTTGCTACAGTACTGGAACCGACACTGGCTTTTCTACTTCATTTCATTTTCTGTGGGGGAGTCTTGCTCTGCTGCTGAGACTCGTTTCCAGTCTGTGAACTCACAGGGTCCCCTTCTCAGCCCCGCAGGTAGCAGGGTCTCTGAGTGAGTCCCTTTGCGCCATCTCCAGGTTCTTTCCAAAAGCTCTTCTCCCACAGGGAGACATAACCTGACTTCAACTCCTCCAGGGCTTCCTGTGAATCTGATAAAACTCTATATCATAATGACCTCTCCAGCCTCCTTTACCAGTGTACCTTCCGGAGTCCCCCAATGAGGTGGGCACATGGGATGTTTCCAGCCCCTCAGACACTTCCCTCTGGGTGGCCTCACTGCCTGGTGTCCTGGCCAGGCCACTCTTCTGTCCAACTAGGCAGTTTCTCTGAGTCCTAGGAGTGGCTTGTCAGACACCATTCATACACTATTCATGTGTATCCAGCCTGTGTCCTCCCAATGGACACGAAAAATGGGCAAGTGTTGGTGACTTCAGTCTTTCTCTAATGCAGCTTCCACTTGGTGGCCGGTGTAGGACATATCACCATTATTCTTGGGCAAGTAGGTTCTATGTCTCTGGAGTCAGACAACCTCCAATCTAACAAAGGAGAGAAAATGCATCACTGTTGAACATGTACAGACAACTTTCCTTGTTATTAGCCCCTAAACAACACAGTATGTCACTGTATTAGGTGGTGTTGTGATGTGGTTTATAATATCTGGGATGTTGAACACGCCACATGGAGACTCTACACCACTGTCCCTAAGGGGCTGGGTAATCATAGGTTCTGGTATCCAATTCTCCCTCAAAAGAACCAAGGGACAACTGTGTATATTAAATTCAAACTGGATATTTGATTGACCAAGATGCCTTGCTTCCAGTGATTTATTTTTAATTGTACCACATGCTCTTCCGTAACATTAAAAGACATTTCACAACCGTGTAACAGCACAGGTTTATCTTTGCCACACACAAGACTCAGTGTGGTCCTTTTGTGATTGCATCTACTACAGCAGTTGGCTTCTGACTGGCTGCTCTGTGTGTCCATCCATGCAAGAGCTGGCTGAATGCAGTGAGGTCTTCCCTGGATACCTCTCCCCTCTTTTCCAAGTCCCATCCCAGTGGAGCTGTTTTCTGTAGTTCTATTTTGGTTTATTAAAAAAAAAAAAAAAACTAGATTTGATCTCGCAAGTTCATTAGCTATCAACTAATGCACAATTTCTGCTTGTTTGCATTACTTTTTGTAATTCTGTTTTAGCACAGTTAGGCGGAATTCTTCCTGACAATGAGTCTACCTTTTATGGCACTGCTTGAGTAGCTAAGCTTTAAAAAAGGCAACCTAATTTTCTTGATAGCCCTGCAAAGTTTTTAAAATTTTATTTCTTTTTTCAGTTTTCATTTTTTATTAGTATGTCTGCAGTATGTAAAGATCAAATTCTTTGTGCGGCATTAGTGCATGAACAAAACACATTTTAATTTTTATTCATCCTATTCCCTTTCCTCTCTCCTGATCCCTTCATCTCTTGATCTTCTTCCCATCTGAACAAAATCTATCTCCCTGTTTCTGGTCATCTCCTTGTATCTCTAAGCTATTCCTGTAGACCAAGGCTGCTACAGCCAGTCTCCAGCAGCAGCATCTGTGAGGCCAGGTTGTGGGTTTTTGCGGACAGATGTGTTCCCTCTCCAGAGGACACTCCAAAGTTCTAGCATTCACAATCCTAGGGTATGATACTGTGACAAATTGCAGCTTCTGTCTCTCCCAGTGGGTAGGTGGAGTAAAAAGCATTTCCAAGTCCATTCTATTTCAAGAATCTTTACATTGGTGGCTTCACCCAAAGCCTTTGAGTACTCTGTTTAGGACACTTGGCAACTGAGACAGCTGCTGGGGGTGGGGTGAGGGCCCTGGGCCAGGACTGTGACACGGAAATCATCACCACTGTGAAAACCACAGGCTCCTGCAGGCCAGCTCTTGGGCAGCCACTGGCCATGCCCCTCACTATCTCAAGAGCCAAAGCTGTCTCCTTCCTGAGGTATCTAAAACTCCATAGAAGCTAATGGTGCTTTGAGTTCTTTAAAAGCTACTCTCATGGCCTGAGTCACTTCATATTTTATATTGTATATGCATGTGAAACTAATCACTTGTACTTGCAGATGATATCAAAAAACCTCCTCATTTGTTAAAAGTGAGTATGCCTCATTTTTCTGGGCACTAAGCCCAGCTGGGCTTAACGTTTATGAATTCTAGGGTTCATGTCCCAGTTGTCCGAGAGGGGTGTTTGCTGTTTAGCATTGTAAGTGATGTAGTTAACAATGAAGGTGGCGAGAGCAGAGTGCTCTGGGCACAGGCCAGGCAGTGAAGCTTGAAGCAAGAATCCTGCAGAAGACAAGCCAGGAATCAGCTCAGAGCCTGTAGCTTTCCCACCTTGCTGGGGAACCCACCTTCAAGCTGTGTGTTTAGATGCAAATGGGGCGAGCATTAGTCTCTAAAGGAAATTTATTTCCAGAGAAGATTCTGGTTCTGACCAGCCCAATCAAGGAAGCTCGGGAGGCCCAGCACTTACTGTGGCCCTCAGGGCTCTGACTTGCTGCTCCAAGGCACAAAATGCTTGATGAAACCAAAGGATCAGAGCTGCCCTAGGAGAGGATGCAAGGAAGGTGATGAGTGGACCCTAGGACCTTCACTAGGAAGCACTGAAGAACCCTGATTCTACTAAGCTAGCAAAGAGCCCGAATATCCAAACGTCTTTCACTGAACATGTAAAAAGTAAAACTCATACCAGTGGATATCAGGAAAGAGCCCTTTGGGATTAATCTACAAGATGTTGCCCCAACTCACTCCAATCCCTCTCATTACTGAAGCAGATGTACTGCCAGCCAACAGCGGTCTCTACTTGGTGCTAAGAAAGGTGGATGGTTCAGTTACAGAAAGCACTTGCCAGTGGTATTCCAACCAAGCCTAATACAACGTCAGACTTGTGTCGCCTAAGTCAGGATCCTTCCTGAGAGATATAAAAGGCGGGACAGTCATCCTTGGCAGTGGTCAAGGTGGAAAAGGCTTCGACACTGTTGACTGGAAAAAACCACAAAATGCAGGGTTGGCTGTGAGAGCCCCAGAGGTCGCCCCAGGTCGGTGTTCATTTTCATCGTAGAGGGGGAAGGGTATCGACACTTGATACAGAAATGCCTTTAACTGTTTTCCACCTGAATTGATTGAAAAAATTCCATCATTCTCCAGTTATGGCTTTGAGAGTGAAAATGGGCCTAAAAGAGAGAAAATAATTAATTGCTTTTGTGTTACGTTTGTTTTCTCAATTAAGATGCATTTGAGAGTTTTACAGAAGTTTAATGAATCACTCTAAGTTTAAGTATTTGCTTTAATGAGAACGAATGAGTTCCTCGATTTCAGTACAAATTGAAGGAGGAAAATAGTTCCAGTATAATTTGTCAGTCTGCAAAATGAATCTTTCTGATTCCTTTCAGAGATTTATGGCCAGGCCCCCATGACTCTCACCATGAGCTCCCACCAGGGAATGAGTGGAGTAAAACCAGAAAATTCATGAAGACTCACTGGACCACTGTGAACGCAGGATTGAGCTCATGAACAAAGAGCTGTATGACCCACGGAGCCTGGGGTCACAGAGCACCAAGAGTGGGTGGGCCCTGTGCACTGGCCCACGGCCCACAGGGCCATCTGGAGCTGCCATGCAGAGGCCGGGGTAGTGCCGTTGGCACCCCCAAGGTCATGACCAGGGCAGAGAATTGTGCTCTCAGGAATCCTACCTCTGCCTGCGTTCACCTTCGCACCCCAGTTCCCAATGGCCAGTAACAGGCAACAGCAGGCTCACCAGCTCCACTCAAATTCCTGGCTGAGTCACTGAGCCAAAGTCACATGGTGTGAACACAGTGGGTGACACAGGAAGAAGAAGGTGTGTTTACTAGAAAGTGAGCAAATGGATCCTTGACAGAAAAATCTGATGGCCAGGGATTTAGTTCAGTGGTTCTGGCGCCTGCCTAGCAAGCCCAAGGTCCTGGTAACCACATACCACAGGGCATGGTGCCTCACACCTATAATTCCAGCACTCGGGAGGCAGAGGCAGGAGGATTTGCTGAGTTCAAGGCCAGCCTGAGCTACAAAACAAGATCCTGTCTCAAAAAACTAAAAATAAAAAAACAGGAAAATCTGAAAAATAAATGCTCATACATAGACAATGCTTTCTCTTCTGTGGAAGATCTGTAATGAAAATTGAGAAGAAACACAGCAGTACCTACTACCCCCACACCAGAAGTATATTCTATTACTATTTTTATATATTTCTTTTATAAATCATCTATATTTTTCCCTGTGTAACCTAATCTGTTTCATGTTTAGCTAATGGGTTCATTTTCTTCACACATTTATAATCACAATCCACATATGTCTGGGTAATTTAATTTTCTTTCTTTCATATTATTTAACATTATGATGTGGAAGCTTTAGAAGCATCAACACAGTTACCATGCTAATTCCTTCTAGAGAAAAACTCATCTCAGGGAATCAGGCACTTAAGTTTCTTGGAACTAGTTGGTTGATGTGAAAAGGCTACAAAACGCCTCCCCGACAGTCACAGATATTTAACACAGCTGGGAGGATTCTCTCGAAATAGCCTCTCTCCAGCGGTGCTCACATGGTGATTGTTTTTTGTATTTGTCTCTGGCTGATATTTTATAACACGAACTTTAATAGCACCTTGCACTACTTTGCCTAATGTCCCATAACTTATTTGGCTAATCGCTACTGTGGCACTTTAAATATTATAATTTTGAGCTGTTAAATGTGAAAAATAAATTCAGTGAATATTCTTGAATATAAATTTTGTTTTGTAGCTCTAATTATTTCCTAAGGATAAATACTTCAAAGTCGAATGGTCTGAAATAGTTTGTCTCTTCATACATTTCGCTAAAATATCCTCCAGAAAGATGGCTCCATTTATATTCGCAGTCACACTCTCGCTAATACATGGTACTAAAATTGCTTCATTTTAAACATAGAAATGGTGTATGCATACAGGTAAAAAATGCAAGTGGTCCCATTGTTTTGATAAAAGATACTCTGACTGCACTTCCCAATTGATACTGTAAATCTATATAATATGTTTTAACTGTTTCTTTATCAAATCTGAATTAGATTTATTAACAGAAAGAACAGTAGTAGTATCATCAGGGTTTTCCAGAAAGACAGAGCCAACAGGATTTGTAAAATCTAGTACAGAACAAGGTATTTATGGGAGCTCGCTCCCCATGGTCACGGAGCTGAGAGCTCCCACATCTGCCTCCCTGAGAACTCTGAGAGTTGGTGGCAAAGCTCAGGCAGGGCCCAGGGGTCTCAAAATGGGAGAAGATGATGGTACAATTCTAAGTTTGAGGCCACTTCCCAGGAAAGTGGGGAGTTGCTGTCCTGGAGGCTCCAGGCTAGAGAGCCTGAGGCCTTGGATCCCAAGGGCAGGAGGAGCAGGGTTTGCAGCTCCCAGACCGAGGTGGGCAGGGACTCACCTCTTGTCGTCGTCATCGTGGACTCCTGTTTGTTCTCTGGGGCTGGTGCTTTTTCAGGTAGCTCTTCCTCACTCAGGGCACTGAAGCAAATGTCAAAACCTGATCTTTCAAGGGAGAGAAAAGGACAGAGGTGACCAAAGGGCCAGGGTGAAGCCATCAAAACTGAGCAGGAAAAGTGTTCTGCTGAATAAGCAGACAGCAGGGTATCACTGACAATAGCTTTGCAGGTTCCAGGTTAGCCGGAGTTCTGAATGTTCTTGTCACAGGCAAATGATTCGTGTCTGAGGTGACAGACAGGGCCAGCTCCCCTGACTGATCTTCACACTAGGCACCACTGTGCCCGTAGGTACACACAATAATTACGTGTCCATGGGAACTGATAAACATCACTGTAAAAGGAGATCCTCCCCCAGAAACAGTCTTCCAGATGCAACTGGAAACAAGGCTTTACCAACTGTCTGGGTAACTCTTCATCGGTTATGTTGCCACAAAATATTCCTGCTGCAGCAGTTTAACTTCCCTGTACTAACTACCTCCCTATTCTTTCTCCACACACATACATGGATTCTAGAAAAAATAAATAGGATTAGATATAGATATATATGTTGTGCTTTTGGGGGTCATGGAAACTCGGACCGGTAGGATAAGTGCGCAGAGTCACCACGCAGACTCTAGGAGATTTGGGGAAACACTTCCACTTTATTGCAATATGTACACATATTTATAGCAAATAGCAGCGGGTGTAACCATATGGGTCAGGTGGGTCTCGGATTGATTAAGGCATGCAAAGAGGCAGGCGGTTGGAGATTGTTTGAAGAGGCAGGCAGTCCTGGTTTGGCCAAGGGTGGAATCACGATAACACTGGCTGTGCTGAACTCTAGCTCAGCCAAGCCTGGCTTTCAACTTCACAGATTTAGAGATTTTTAGACATAGATTCAGCTGTATATATACAAATTTAGATATAGACATAAATTTACATACATATAGATTATAGATTCTATAGATTAGAGATACAGGTTTAGATATAGCTACATATATTTAGAAGTGGAGATTATAAATTTGGAGGTGTAGATTTAGACAGATTATAGATACAGACAGAAGTAGATCTAGACATAATCACAGCACTGGATATCAACCCAGGGCTTTGCACACTTTTTCACACTACACAAGTGCCGTGCCACAGAGATACATCTTCAGCCCCTCCCGACAGTTTGATTTCTTAACACTAAGAATATTGACTTCTACCTCACAAGAGTTTACCAAATTTGGCAGAATCCTGGCACTCGGCTCAGAGTATCGGTCTGCTAAATGAATGCAGACATCCAAAAGACCAGTGAGCCCAGGAAACAGAAAGTCAGAATGGATCTTTAAAACCTTCAACAACAATCTCACCAACATGTAAGTTTACATTAAGCGGGAGACTCTGATGAATCTTTTTTATAGTTCAGTTTCTTTGACTTTAAATATTTTGTGTATTTGATATAAAAGTCCAAACTGATTTAAACAGCAGAGCCTTTATATAGTTCACCATCCAGTTAAGTCTACTTTTACCCTACTCTTTACAAATTATCATTGAGAAACACTTTTCAAACACTGACTGCTTATGTACAGCCTATGCTTAGGGAGGGTTAGCTTGATAAAATCTATGTTTTTAGTTTTCACTCTACCAACAACCAGCAAATAGGATTCTGTCTTACAAGATCAATATGTGTGCAGTGCTACCATGTTAAAACTCCCATTCAGAAATATGGTACTCATTTTATATTTTGCACAATACCAAATAGATCGCTTTGTGCAGCAATGGAGGTAGGTAGGGGAGGTACAAGCATCCAGGCCACCTGCAGATGTGTGAGAAATGCCAAGTACATCACGTGGAGCACACCGGGCACTTCTGCCAGCACCTGCTGCAGGAGGGAGAGAGGAGAAACTCCTGCAGGGAGGAGGTCAGGAGGACACTGGAGCTGCAGCTTCTGGGGCCTGAGACAGCTCTAGAAACCACCAAGAGTACCTGCCTCAAATCATGACACCACACCAGGGGGCACACAGGCTGCAGAACACCCTGAATGACCAAAGCTGGCCCCAGCTCAGCTGTAATTCCTCCTAGTCTGGTTTGCATTGCTGTTTTGACCCTCACTCCCAGCTCCAAGTGCCATGAATGTTCCTTACAGGTTCCTACAGGAACAGAACCCCTCTCCCACAGGAAGGGGTGGAGTGAGTCACAGCTCTTACTCCAGCATCTCTGGGCCGTGAGCTCCGCCCCCCAGCAGCTCCACCCCGAGGAAAGGATACTGGCAACTAAGTCTCTACTCCCACTCTGACCTCGTGTGTCCTGCTCAGTTCTGGGCTCCAGATACCAAGAACCTGGGACAGTCACCACCAGCAGCACCTGTTCGAGGAAGAAATGGGATCTCTCAGTGCCACTGTGTCTTCGCCAGTCAAGCCAGGCTGGAGACCCTCCCTCCCAGTCACCCCGACGACTGAAGAAGATCTGTCTGTCCATGAGGAGCTTGATATAAATGCTACTGACACATAAATGTGAAGGGGGTGACAGAAGAAAGTACTGTTAAATGTGAAGAATGTAAAAACACCTGCACCAAATGTGTATCCCACCTGTCCGGAAATATTCCCTTCACGTTATTTATGAATAAAAATCCATTGATCTAGTAAAAGCTATGAAAATGATGTCCCAGTATCCCTCCTGTGCTTTAAGACAGAAATGACATGTAACTTGTAGGTTGGTTCAATTATATAAGGCAAGCGGTATGTTTAATTTTCTGCTCCATTTTAAATTTTAGTTTCAGGTTATTAATAGGAAATGCAAAGAGGTCTCTTCAAAATACAGGTTATATATTTATAAATGTCATCAGAGCCAATAAAACCACCAATCTTCAAGAGAAGGAAACTTTTTCCTCTATGAGGTCATAAAAATAAAAGACTTCATGTGGAATCACATTTTAAAATTCACTCCTCGTGCGAGCTTTAATTACACTTCATGATCATATGAGATATCGCTTGTTTTCTCTCCACATACCTTTTTCCTGCTGGAAGCCACTTCTCACACCTCCATGCATCACATCTGTGCAGACCCATGCATGGCTTCCCCGGGCTCTGAACAAAGCTGCGGTGATGTCAGGAAGAGAACACTACTCCAAGCTGTCCACTCCAGGGTCTGCGGGGCCTCCACCTTGGGAGAGTGAACGCATCCATGAGGACAAGCATGTGGATTGGGGACAAGCTCTTACCACAGTCGGGGCCACTCATTTCTGCATGTCATTCTTGCTCCTTCAGAGCTGAGACAAGGATTCATTATACAGGCAGTGGAACCATCAGGACAATCTGAGAAGGGGCCTTTGGAATGAACATATTAGCTTTCCACATCATAAAACCAATACAAATAATTTAGGTCAGGTTGGGAAGACTGTAGCTCACTGTTCACCAGCAAGGCCCTTGGCTAATCCATATTTTATGGGACGTACATATTTAATGAAAGAGGAGCGGATTCCATTTCAGAATGAAATGAAACGCTGGTTGTTCTGTAATTAAAGGGAAGGTGCTGGCCTGGGCTCGGAGAAGCTGCTGGGTTCAGTGCCACCTTCTTCCCAGCTTCACTTCAGCAGCCAGGTCGGGACACAAGTGGACTCTGGCACAGCCCTGCCAAACCCAGGCACAGGGACTGAGCCCGGCCTGTGCCCGGCCTCACCCCCTGGGAACGAGAAGGGGTTCCCTTGACTGCTTCCACCCACAGCCAACTTTAGATTATTTTGTGGGAGCCCCACAACTGAGGCAGAGCTGGGCCAGAGTTTGCCAGAGCCTGGGTGAGGTAGAAAAGAGCATGCCCTGACCAGCGCAGCTGCCCGGCAGTGCCGCACTGGCTCAACAAGTCAATCCGTGGATCGATGTGACCCCTGATCTCCCTAGAGTCCGAAGCCTGAAGTGTCACCTTCAAGGTTCCACCCCAGGGGACAGTGGTCAGTGGATGCAGAGATCCTGCAGCACCC
>PVIR01036635.1:0-15673 GCA_004026965.1 Petromus typicus | reverse complement strand
CCTCTGCCTCCCAAGTGCTGGGATTACAGGCTTGAGCCACCACGCCTGGCACTGTGGTATGTGGTACTGGTTGCTGCTGGGCATGAGTCTCCACACCCAGTATTGTATGTGGTTGCTGGGGGATTGAACCCGGGCCCTTGAGCTTGTAAGACAGGCACTGGAACCACTGAGCTCCCTGGCCCCCTCTCCCAGGAGTTTTTATGATGCTTTCTGAGTTCGCTTACTTGCACATGGCTGCCTACTGTCCCACACACAGACTTAGTGGGAAGGTCGTGCTTTCCCTGTCCAGACGTCCTGCCACCATGTGCTCACTTCAGCACCCTCTCTTCCATTTGCCTGACCCCCTTGGCTGCTTTACAACAGACCTTCCCAGTCTGGCACACATCCTGGTAAAGTATAGCTCATTCATCATTTCCTAAGCATTGTCTTGGCTGTCTCACATATCCTGCATTTCCACATAAATTTTACAGTAAGTTTTATGGTGGCACATGCCTGTCAGCCCAGCACTCAGGAGGCTGAGGCATGAGAATTGCCTCAAGTTTGAGACCAGTTGGAACTACATAGCAAGACCTGTTTACAAAAAAAAATCTGCAGTAAGTTTGTCAATTTCAACAACAGTAACAAATCCTTTTGCAGTTTTGGCATCTGGAGGAAACACACAGATCAGTTAAGGTGCGGATGGTGCCCCCTGTCTGTGGAGACAGGATTATCTCAAATTGAAGCCCAGTCCAGCTGACTTAATCAATATAAAAATTCTTTAAAAATGCTCAGTGAAAAAAATCTTAGGTTCAATGCCCAGGATCACTTCAAGCCAAAAAAAAAAAAAAAAAAAAAAAATATATATATATATATGTGTGTGTGTGTATATATGTGTGTGTGTATATATATATATATATATATATATATATATATACACACACATATATATATCAATTCAAGGGGAACTAACACAGCAGTGACACTGAACCTTACAGGCAGGACTACAGCACATCACTTTTCTAGCTGACCTCACAGCACTGTCACCTGCAGTCCACAGCTCTGAAACCCTGTGGTGCTGAGGGTGGGGTCACCTTGGACCAGCTCTGGGGCCTTCGTGGGGTCTGTGCAGTACACAGCATGGCCTTGGGCCTCTGCCTGGCTCTTCCCTGGCATTGCTCTCTTCTGCTGCTTCGTTGTTTTTTTTTTTAGGTTTTTTTTGAGAGAGGGTCTTGCTTTGTGGTTCAGGCTGGCCCTGAGCTCAGCCTCAAACTCACATCACTGCAATGCTCCTGCCTCTGCCTCCCGAGTGCTGGGATTACAGGCGTGAACCACCACGCCCGGCATTGTGGTATGTGGTACTGGTTGCTGCTGGGGTGAGTCTCCACGCCCAGTATTGTTATGTGGTTACCGGGGATTGAACCTGGGTCCTTCCGCTTGCAAGACAGGCACCAGAACCACTGAGCTAAGTCCCCGGCCCCTCTTCTGCTGCTTCTGGCCACCACTTTGCTCCACTATGACATTCTTGCCTTGGAGCCAGTAGGCCACAGACTGAATCTACCAAAACCATGAGGCACATTAAAGCCCTCTTCCTTTAAGTTGTGGGTGTCAGGTATTGTGTTCAGCAAAGGAAAGACTGACTGATACATTTCTCAAATTTATCCTGAGGACGCTAAAGTAACAGCTTTTCAGCACCATGGAGAAGCACAATCATTCCACAGTCACAACCTTTGTGAACAAGAATTCCATGTCTCCTACTCTGTGGTGTCCTTGACTCCAGCAGGAGCACTGTGGGAGCGCACACTGCAGAGCCTGTCCAAGAGACCCTGCCATGGATGCTGAGGCGCCTCAGCAGGCTCGTGTCTGAGCAGCACGGTGACTGGGGCTGCTCTTCTCAGCCCTTGATAAACATGGTACCTACAGACTGTTTATAATGTTAAGCCTGCAGCCACTCCCAGGACAGACTGCATGTGGCCACAGTCCTTTTGAGGGAAGAGTGCACCTGATCTGCTAGTTTGCTCTGGTCCGAGTTCTCGGACCCCAGCCAAGACTCAGAATCAGGTGGCCCAGGCTGGGGATGTCTGCTTCCTCTCCTGCCCAGAGTTGTTTCTCACTGGTGACCTGATCCTCTATGTTCTGGAGCTGGATGCACCAGTGACCCTGGGTGCCATCGGGCTGGGGCTCCCTTGGGGAAAGGGTTTAGCTGTACACTTTCATCCTCAATGAAGCAGGAAGGTGCTGCTTAGGCACCGGCCTTGCAGTGCGGTCCGCATGGAAATGCAGCTTGCACCTATCTACAGGGACCGGGAACCATGGCTTTTCAGTTCTTTAAAAGTTGGTGTATGAAGACATTTTGGTGACAATTCAGGCCTCAGTTCTAAACCTCCTTCCACAGTTATATTCTTAGTCTGCAGAAACAGATCCTGCTTACCTGAGACGCCTGGAAGCCCTCACTGTGAGGGTCAATCCTCCCCAGGAGCTCCTGCCAGGTTCCTACAGGGCTGCAGGCAGGCCCTCCCCTATGGGGCACAACCTTGGTGCTCAGACTCACACTTGCACCCTAAGACCTCACTTGCACCCACTCCTGACACCACTTCCTTTCATAGGTCCCGTCCCTAGGCCAAGTGTCACTGACCTTCACGCCCTCTAGCACAGGGGCTGTGTCCTTCAGGACCTCGGCAGGCAAGATCACATCAGGCACCTCTGGCTGTGGCTCAGCCATGGGCTTCCCGGTGGTGGCACTTACGCCTTCGAGCTCAGCACTCTTCTGAAAGATAAGAAGCAGCACAGTCATCCCAGCAGCCTTGCTGGCTGCCACATGGCACCACATGCTCAAAGGGGCCTGTCCAGCAACCGTGAGGGCTGGACATGTGCATACCCACATCCACAACAGCTGTGCCGCAGAATGAGCAGAGGGCTTGCCTACTTCTGGTCTACTTTTGTGACCTGGCAGAGCAGAGAGCTCTTGAGGGCTACAGGCAGGCATGGAAAGGAACTGGGGGCCCCAAACCCAGGCACCACAGGTTTCCTGTGATCTCCCCTGGAGGTGAGGCCCTGAGAAGGTGTGTAAGGAGTCAGTCTACACAATTTTTGGAAAAAAATTATCTCCAAATTATGATTAGAGTTATCTGAGGGCTATTCTTCTTGCCTGAGGATTTGCTATGGCAAGTGAAAACACAACTCCACTTTCCCTCTGGCCACAGCTGAGGCCTCAATAGTCCAATGATGCTGTGATGCTCAAGGGCAAGATTAGATCAGCTAAAGACATTCTAGTTTTGTAAGAACAAAGTAGTAATACCAAAATAGAAAGGTTTCACCTGGGGAAGAAAAAATTCCTGATCAGGTTAGCTCATCCTACCTACTGTTTCAAGATCTTTTGCACCTAATCAACATAAAGTTCTCATTAACCTCATCAGCATAAGGGCCTCATGGTCATAGGATTGTTCCCACCCTGAAACATCTGTTCCTTCGTCTAATTCTAAGATCCTTATCAAATTTAGGATTATTGGCACCCCTCTAAGACAAGAGATATTCCCTATGAACCCAACAACAAGTAGCAAGATCAGACTGACCTTGTCTTTGGCCCCTCAGAGGCAATGACCCCTGAAGACTATGAAACTATGTAAGTTTCTTGCCTTTTTCTCTTTTGCCCTCGGCATCCCTCTCTCTAGGCAGTTGGAGAATTGATCACCCTTCAAGAAAGGTGGGTGCCATGGTGGCCCCTGCCTGAGTGCAGAGCCAGCCTTCTGGGCCTGGACACGTGGAGATGGCCAACGGGTATCCTATACCCAGGATCTCCTGCTTCCAAAGCTACCCTGATTACTCCTTAAAACAGCAAGGCCAGCCAGGCTGGTGGCTCACACCTATAATCCCAGCACTTGGGAGGCAGAGGCAGGAGGACTGCTAGTGAGTTTGAGGCTAGTCTGAGTTACTTAGTGAGTTCAGGCCTAACCTGAACTACAAAGTGAGACTCTCTCTTAAAAAAAAAAAGACAATAAGGCCAGAATTGCAGTACCCACAGGTGAACACAAGAGACAAATATGGCCATGGCACTGCTCACCGCCGCCTCCACCTCCGCAGCCCGCTGCAGTTCCTTCTCACAGTGCTCCTGCCAGATCGCAGCCTCCTCCTGCAGCGTGGCCTCCAGCTTCGCCTTGTTGTCCACTTGCTCGCCTTCCACCTCAGCTGCTTTCACCTGGGCCTCCTTGGCCTATAGAAGAGGGAGGGGTGCCTGGTAGTGAGCCCACAGCCCTTGCCCATGTCACCATCTGCTTCACACAGTGGGGAGAGCAGTCCAGAGATACTGCAAGTGCAGGCTGCAGACCTGCTGTCACAGGAGACACACAAAGGCTGGCTGCCAGCATGCCAGAGAATGTGCCTCTGTGGGCAGCTAGTGGGGAAAAGAAGCTGGAAAGCAGGGAGGACAGAGTCCTGGTTCCTGACTTCCAAAGTGGGCAGTCAAGGGGTCTCTTGATGACACATACCACAATCTCTGGGAGAGTCTGGAGTGTAGACTTGAGCTGGTCAGCGGGTGACAGAGTGTCAGGGAGGTACATGGCCCGAGACAGCACAAGCAGTGATGTGGGCACTTCCTGGTGCAGGTGCAGATCCAGCCACTGCAACCAAAGACAAGCTCACAACATGCTGCCTGTATCTGACTGTACTGGGCCCCACTAGGGCCTGGGGCTTTCAACCCACAGCTTCTGCTATGGCCCTGGTCTTCTAAGGAAGGAAGAATTTGGTGACAACAAGCCAAGCGAAACTAAGTGGATGAATTCATCAGGGCGCTTAACTCCATAGAGAGGTTTTTGTCTTGGGACTAACTACTGTGGTATACCAGACCTTTGACCCCTATAGCAGGCAGTCACAACCCTGATAGCTGGCAGCATACCCTCTCTTCATCAATTCTCCACACTCACTGCCAAAGGCCAGGTGCCATGTCAATCTGCTTCAGTAACATCAAGGCAATTTCAAACACAAAAACACTGATCATGTTTGTACCTAGCTGAACAGAGGGCAAAAGATGAGAAGATATGCTCAGAACAGTGTGAAAATGTGGAGCAATGAGGGTTGCAGGGAAATGTGGCTGGCTCAACCCACCCCTCTCACATAGTGCAGCCCTATGGAATGTGTGACCTGGCAGACCTGCTCAGGTAGCTCTGTGCAACGGGGATTGCAGAAGGTGAGATGGCGTGGATGCAGGGTGGACACAGGGCAGGCCCTGCAGGGGCTGCTGAGGACTCTGCCAGAGAGACTAAGGATGCGAAGGCTCCATATCCATACAAGAAATGCAACTGTATCAGGAAACATTGGGATTCACACATCCTAGTTTACACCCGAAGGATGCAGGAAAAACTGGCAGGCAGAAGCCAGTGCCCAGGCATGTGCACAAAGGCGCCCATGCCAGGCAGAAGAGCAGAAGCGAGCTCCTAGTCCTTAAACTTTTCCAGCTTAGCCACAGACACTGTGAGAGTGGGCATACCCTCATTCCCCTCAGGTGACTAGAGGCAAGTTTCCAAGACAACCACAGTAAAAGGCCCCCAAGGTGAGAACATGCACACTGCACGTGAGTATGCAGTGTGAGCCAGCCACATTTCCCTGTGACCCCCATTGCTCTCGGGTGAGTTAAGAGATACCCCAGAAATGTCCCAAGTGTCCTCACCACCCTATCCACCAACCTAGCTCAACAAAGCCTCCATGAGTCTTTGCTGCTTGCTTGGTCTTTCCTTCTATCTCTCTTTTTGGTGGTGCTGGGGATGGAAGCCATAGCCTCTGGTGTGCTGTGCAAGCACTCACCATGGAGCAACACACTGGACCTGGCCACATTTCCCACATGTGCCAGCACCGGCCTGGAGAGGGTGGGTGGGGCTACACACCTGCTTCAACTGGCTCCGCAGCCGGTCCTCAGTGACGCCAAGAGCCCGCATCCCCCGGGCCCGGCATGCTGCCTGCAGCTCCTTGACGTTCAGGCTGTCTACCCCTTCCTCGGAGATCAGCTAGAATGGAAGGAGCCAGTTACACCTGGCAAGGCCAGCAGAGGTGGGTGTGATCTTACTATGCCAGGCATCAAATTTCAAACCAAAGCCCTTTGCTAACAGGCCCTGCCAAGCAAAAGAGAGCATCGACGGTTAAGTGCATACACAGGAGCACCACATGGGCCCCACAAGCATGGGTTATTTCTATGCCCTCACGCACCAGTTTTAAGTTAAATGGCAAGGACGAAGAAAACAGAGGTAAATAAGCAGGGAAGCAGGCATGGCCTGCGTGGCCCACTGCTCACCTTGTCGTCAGCCTTTATGGACCGCAGCCGCATGGTGAGCTGGAAACGCAGGAAGTTATTGGTGCCAATGGACTGCAGCTCCAGCAGCTTGCACAGTGCCACCAGCTGTGGCCGCGTGAGGTTGTCCAGAGTCAGCTCATCCTCAAACAGCTTGGAAAAGCGCATGATCTCCTCGTTGCTGGGCCTCTCCCCCGTCTCACGGATCTGAGGAAGCAGCCCAAGGCTGGTTCAGCTTGTGGTCAGCAAGTGGGATCTCCAGCCCTGCTCCTGGCTAGGCACCCTCTTCCAGAGCCTGCGCTCCCCACCACCATGGAGGGGCAGGGCTGTGTTCTGGCCACTGGTCTGGCTCAGCTGGCGGAGAGAGCACAGCTGTGTCAGCCTCCAAGGCCGAGCACAGGGAGTTGGCAGCTGGCTCGAACCATCTGGCTTGAACCATCTGGGAGACCCCTGAGTGCGACCCAGAGATAGATAGAAAGGCAGGGCCTACGCAGTGCAGCAAGGACCAGCACCTTCTGGAAGAAGGCAGAAAAGTCCTGGGTGGCGCTGCCCTTGGCGGCCTTGTTCTTCAGGGCCATCTCCTCGATGGTGTCCTGCAGGAACTTGGCCAGCTCCAGCTTGACCCGCAGCTCCTTCTTCAGCCTCTCTTCCTGCAATGCAAGGGCTTGAGCTCATATCACCCACTGTCCTGCCCGCACACCCATGTGCTGGCCGCGGAACAAGGCCGCACTAGTCCAAGAGCAACACTTTCTGAAACCCTCCCCTCCACACCTAGGCTTTTCTTTTTCTTTGTTTTAAACAGTAATGGCAACTAAACCTAGGGCCTTTTTGCACTAAGCTACATTTTCAGACTTTATTTTTTATTTGAGACAGGATCTCACTAAGATGCCCACATGCTGAGATTACAGGCCTGTGCACGCAGCTTTTCAATGGCTTTTAATAATACAGGACTTATGTGCTAAGAGTGGTGGAGAATACCTGTGATCCCAGCACTCAGGAGGCTGAGGCAGGAGGACTGCCCTGAGTTCCAGGGCAGCCTGGACTAAACAGCAAGTCACTGTCTCAAAACATCAACAAAATTAATAAGAATGATAACGATAAGTGCCAGCAGGGGCTGGCAGACTTGTCCCACTGTGGATGGATGAGAACACTTCTGGGCTTCCCAGTGCTGCTCTCTGACACAGCTGCTTGACTTGCCTGGAGTCTCACAACCACGCCTAAAGAACCACACACGGCTGGGCAAGGAGGCCTGCGCCTCGGCTGACCGGGACGCTGCACCTGAAACACCAGGCACCGCTCGGGTGAGCGGAGCAGGATGACTTGGAGCTGTGTTGGCGGGCAGGCCGCCCTCACCTTGATGGACTGCGTCTCAAAAGTGGATGGCAGCATGTTGGGAAAGAGCTTCACGGCCACCGGCAGCAGGAACTCCATAAAGGGCACCACCACGAAGACCAGGAAGGGCACCAAGCGGAAGAGGTCAGCACAAATTCGGAGAAACTAGAGAGAGGTGGGCCTCATCATCAGGGGACATTGCTATCATTGCTTAAAGCACAGACATGCTAAGTTCCAAAACCATGTAGCACATATCTCCTAAAACCCCTTCCTTTCTCAAAGCTCAAAACCATATACAGTACCATCCAGGTAAGATGGCACATACCTATGATCCTAGCACTCTGGGAGGCGAAGGCAGGAGGAACCCAAGTTCTAGTACAGCCTGGGTACGGCGAGTGAGCAACTTGGAGAGACTATCTCAAAATACAAAGGGGCAGGAATTTAGCTGGTAAGTGCAAGGTCCCAAGTCTGATGCCCAGGACCCCAGTGCCCTGTACCTGCTGCAACACTGGCAGACCTTGGATGGATGATCTGGATAAAGATGTCATGTCTTGTGTAACCTCAAGTTGGCAGATCCAGAGACAGGAAAGCCACCAGGGGCTGGACCACAAGGTCTTAGCTGTCACTTGTTAGCACTGCACTTGGCAGGCCACCACCTCCAGCAGAGCCCAACACCTCCTGGTGCAGTCTCACTGTGTGGCCAGTCCGCCACCTGTGCTTAGGGCAACTTGCACTTACATGTCCCACTCAGACAACGTCCACACTGCTTTTCTAAGTTCTCACATGATTTTTCTTTGCTTTCGTTCTGATTATCTCAGTAGGACACACTTTTTAGTGACCTTTTTTTTTTTTTGAGACAGGCTCTCACTTTGTAGTTCAGCCTGGCCCTGAGCTCAGCCTCAAACTCACATCATGGCAATCCTCCTGCCTCTGCCTCCTGAGTGCTGGGATTATAGGAATGAGCCACCACGCCTGGTGCTGTGGTATATGGTACTGGTTGCTGCTGGGCGTGAGTCTCCACACCCAGTATTGTATGTGGTTACCGGGGGATCGAACCCGGGCCCTTGTGCTTGTAAGACGGCACTGGAACCACTGAGCTAAATCCCCGGCCCGACTTTTAGTGAATTTTAAGACCAACGCAACGAGACTCTGTCTCAGAGACACTTTAAAAAGTGTGGAGACACAGTTCAGTGCAAAGGCCTTGGTTCTGACTCTCAGAACCAGGAGAAAGTCAATTTCTACAACTGCCAGAAAAACTGACAAGTTTGTTCATCCAAATTATCTGACATTTCATGCTGAGGAGAAGCCAGCTGAGGCCACAGGCCCCTCTCATCACAGAGCAGGCCCCCGCCCACATCCAGCCCTGCCTTCATTGTGGCTCTGACTGCTTTTTCCTTTAAGTCTCTCTCCAAGTGGGAAAGCAAAGATGAGCCACGGGAAGGAGAGGAACACAGACGGGCCCTCTGCTCTGAGGCAGCCCCTTCTGGCAGTGGTGAGCTCTACCCCTGCTACAAAACTAAAATTATCTATGAGAAGTTTACTTAAATCTGGTCATGGAGGCATACTAGTTGGGAGGTTGAGGCATGAGGATCAGAAGTTCAAGGCTAGTGTGGGCAACAACTTGGTAACACTGTTTTTTGAGTTCAGGCTGTCCTCAAAACTGGAAGGGACCTCCTGTCTCAGCATCCCGGGTGTTGCGATCACAGGTGTGTTTCTCCACACCCAGCTAAACTTTGTCTTAAAATATAAACTAAAAAAGGCTGGGAATGTAGCTTTATGATAGAGTACCTGTGGCTTTAATATGCAGTGCTGAAATAAAATAGTAATTATGATAAATTAATAAACAATAGCGCACACACTCACACAAAAGTAACGGAAGCCCATGGCACCAGGAACAATGAGGTGCTCTGGGAAATAGGGAGGGAAGGACAGAAGGGGCAGAAGAGGCCACGCGTAACACGGTGGTCCAGGCTCCCCCAGGACTGTACTCTTGGCTCACAGGGTTCCTTGCATCCATAGAGGGCAATGTAGCAGAAACTGGCTTGGCACAAGGCACCTGGGATGGAGATGAGGACCCTCTGGAGACAAACCAGGCCCAGACATACAGCCCGTGCCACTCCCAGCACGAGGGCCTTAATAGTGAGGTGAGGCCACCACCCTCTGCAGAGGGACACACACACTCAGGGCTGTTGGAGACATCAGAGGAGAATTAAAAACTCCAAGAAAGGATAAGACCCTACCAGAAAGACTAAATACAGCACTTTAAACAAATCAGAACTTCTCAAAGTCCCCACTATGCAAGAAAATCCTATGATGGGCCTAAAGCTTAATGGCAGTCACTGCGGCCTGGGTTCGATCCCTAGCACTGCAAGAAACAGACAGAGAGATGGACAGGCAGATGAAAAAGCAGACACTGCAAACAGATTACTTAAACTACAAAAAGAAAAAACAAAATAGAAAGAAAGCATCTTCTCAGCTGCAGCCCTGAGAGACAACAGAATTATCTTTTATGCTGTTCTGTTCATAAGGTGGGTCTCCTGTTGCCCAGGTTGGCCATGAACTGCTCTCCTCAAGCGATCTTCCTGCCTCAGCCTCCTGAGTGTCTGGGACCACAGACACCAACTTAGGACCATGAAACCACACAGATTTAAGAGGTCCCTTTTCAGAGCTAGAGGACAGATGGCAAGAATGGGTGCACCAGGTGCGCCCAGGTGTTCCCACAGCCCCGGCTCACGGATCCTACACAACGAAGATAGACAGGTTCCCCCAGAGGAACACACGAGCCCTAAACACAGACCTGGAAGGCATAGGACTGGAAAGGCAGACAGGCCTACGAGCCAGCTCCTGGGAAGCTGAGGCCGGCCAGCACTTTGTGAGCTGCTGTCTCCAAACATGGTGGAGAGGCTGAGGATTTAGCCCGAGACAGCACTTGCCCAGTGAGCACAGGCCCTGGGCTCCATCCTCCGTAATGGAAGAAACAAAGGCAGCCAGGGGCAGCAGCCACACAGGGCAAGGCTCACAGGGCTGTGGAACCCAAAAGCAGGAGCAGCCCTACTCACAGCCGGCTCAGCAGCTGCTTTCTTACAGGCTGTTGAGTGTCCCCTGAAACACTCTATACTCCTGAGAGCTCAAGGCGGAGAAGGGGGTGCTGGGGCATGACTAGAAGGGCGTGTCCCGAGTCCTTCTTTGCCCTCCTTCTCCACCCCTCTTCCAGCTCTGCCACAAAGCTGGCAACTTGGGACTGAGCCCCATGGAAACTAAGCCAAGCAAAGCTCTCTTCCATCACGTGGTAGGTGCTGGGTATTTCATCCAGGTGACAAAGTGACTAACACATGGGCTTTGCTGATCTAATGAACAGATGCAAAGAGCAAGCCCTAGCAGCACTTTCCAGAAGCCCCTTTACCTGCCTACGCTCCCGGCGAGTCAGCACATGGCCGTGCAGGATGCGCCAGAGCATGCGTGCGGCAATCTTGGTGTCGATCCACAGTAGTCGGAAGCCATGGTAGTAGTGTTTGAGCTCATCCAGCACCCTCTGCCCCAGCGACTTCTTCACCACCGCCGGGGCTGCTGGGCTGTACACAGGACCACCCTCCTCCAGCTTTTTGTTCTTGTCCTTCAGGGACTTGAGGGACTTCTCTACTACGGAGTCATCGCTGAGAGGGGGCGATGAATGCCAGCCACGCACAGGAAGGTACCTGGGTCCTCTGACAACCACACCTGCTGTAGCAGGAGTCCATGGAGCACCTGCCACCACACACAGGCTCCTAGGCCTCAGTGTCCAGTGACCACAGAGTTCAGTTCTGAGGCACAGGCACAAAGGGTGGGCTGGGGTACAGAAGCCAGAGGGGATAGTCCTTGAGAAAGGAAAAGGGACAGTCATGAGGAGATGGCATACCAATAGGGACATCAAGCCACAGACCACAGTACATCACAATCACAAATATAACCCCATCTGATGCCTGAGACATAGGAACCCCAATGATACATGGATGAGGTAGGCTGCCCTGTGTCACCCCTAGCCAGCTTCAAAGTCCCCAGAGAGACAGTAACTGATAGACATGGGGGAGGGCGGTGCACTGCTTGGGGATTTGGGAAAATTGGGTGCAAACTACATTACCTGTCTAGTCCTGAGGTCCTCTCCCTCCGCAGATGCCTCAGAACGGAAGGCCCCAGGGCCAAGTGCAAAGCAGACAGAGCCCAGGCCGCCCTGCAGGCCACATGCACAGCTTGGCCCACCCCACACTGTTCCCTCTGCACCCATAGACTCTGTCACCCAATGCAAAAGCTGTGAGGGCCAGTGACGTGCTCAGCCCCTCTGCTCACCCTCAGATGCCCTGTAGGAGTGAGAGGCACAGCCACAGCAACCTGGCCAGAGCCCCACGAGGGGCGGGATGCCTTGGAGGGATGCACATGTGGCTGTCAGCAACAGGCCATGGCCTCCAGCTTCCTGCTCCCACCACACAGACTACTTCAGTAACCCTCACCCTGGCTTCCAGGACCCTGCAGACTATGCCATGCACAGCCACTGCTGTGCACCCACTAGACACACCAGGGCCCATGCTCTGCCAGCTCCTCTCCACTCATACGTTTCCACATGGCTCTGGCCAGCTAACTAGACCTGTGCCTGGGCCGTTCCCTCTGTGTCAGTCTGTGCCCAACCCAGCTTGGCGCATGCGACTGCCACATAGGCATCTTGTGAGGAGGACCAAGTGAGGCCACAGCTGGATCTCGGGGACAGTGGATACCAGCTCACCCAGGCCAAGGCATGCAGGTGGGTCTGGCAGGAGCAAGGGCACAGAGGCCAGGCACAGGCTCCACACCAGGTCCGCCGCACCTTGATAGCCTGGCTGCAGTGCGCACCATATTCTCCAGGGCCCATGGCCAGCATGAGAGGACAAGTTACCAGACACCAGGATAGGGCAGGTGGAGCAGAGCCATAGATGTGTGAATCCTCCTCAGTGTGTGTGTGTGTGTGTCTGCATTTCCTGTGTCCTCTTGTGTGTCCATGTGTGAATCCCTGTGTGCGTAAATGTGTGATTGCTCTCAGCCTGTCCTGTCCAGCCCCTGGGGTGTCCACCTCTATGGAGCCACTGTCCTGCCCACCCAGCCCATCCACTGTCAATCCTTGGCTTTGGGAGGGGCCTGAACCCACCCTTCCTAAGTCCCAGTGTCCTGGAAAGTCAGGCCACCTAGAACACGGCAGAGCCCACTCAAGCTCAGACTGCCTCTGGGCCCGCTGTGCCGAGGGGCATGGGCCATGCTCTTGCCTTCTGTGTGCGCCTCAGCCTTGCCTGGAGGTGTGAGTGATAGAAGTGCTGCATGTGGAACAAGTGTTACTCCTGTCTCCATCAAGCTGACTTATTCAATTTTGCAACCCCCATATGGCAGGGAAGACCCCAGCTTTGGCAAGAGGGAATGATGGTCAGCTGTCAGAGGCAAAGCAAAAACATGAAACAAAGTCAATAAGCAAAACAAAGACATGAAAACAGACCAAGTGAACAGGCATTGCGCCACTCGCCTATAATCCCAGAGGCTGAGACACTGAGGATACCAAACTCAAGCCCACTGTGAGCAACTCAGGGAGATTATTTGAATAAAAGGTGTGTGTGGGGGGGACTAGGGATTTAACTCAGTGGTCCCAGTGTGTCTGGCAAGTGCAAGGTCCTGAGTTTGATTCCCAGTACCACATATCACAATGCCAGGCTCACATCTGTAATCCCAGCACTAGGAGACAAAGGCAGGAGGACTGTTGTGAGTCTGAGGCTAGCCTGGGCTACATAATGAGTTGAGTGCTAGCCTGAACTACAAAACAAGAACCTGCTTCCAAAAAACTAAAAATAAATAAATAAATAAAAGGTGGGGGGAGCAGGGATTTGGCTCAGTGGTTCTGGCACCTGCCTTGCAAGCACAAGGTCCTAAGTTCAATCTCTAGTACCAAAATAATAATAGTAATAATAATAATAAAAGGCCTGGGATGTGGCTCTATGCAAAGGCCCTGGGTTCATTTCCCAGGAATACACACACGCACACATTTGTGTGCACGCATGCACACACACAGGCAAATCCTAAAACAAAACAAAAGCCAGACCAAGCAGAGAAGCACACCCTATCCAGTGAGGGCCTGGCAGCTGCAGATCAACTGTCTGCAAGTCACCAGAGAGCTTACTGACACCAATAGTCTGGCTGAAAGAGTTAACAATTTTCAAAAAGCAGAGAAGTATACAATTCTTTCGGAAGTAGCCACCAGCACAAAGTCAGTCCACCTGCTGGGGCTCATAGTCCACAACAAGGACAGAACCCAGATCTAAGATGCTGGGTCTCCCTCCCACCACTCCTTCACCTGACTTCTTCTTGCTTTTTCTTTTTCTCATTTGTTACTGAGCATCTTCCCACTGAGCTGCATCCCCAGCCCTTTTTATTTTTTGAGACAGGGTCTTGTTCAGTTGCTTAGTCTGGGCTATACTTAGGTGCTCCTGCCTCAGCCTCCCAGAGTGCTGGGATTACAGGCTTTTGCCACCACGCCTGGCTTCCTTCCTTCATTTTTGTTTTTCCCTCAATACATCATCTGCATAGTGGAGGAAAACTCCACTTAGCAAAGGTAACAACTCAACAAGGTACACTCCTGCCAGGCCATTTAGCTGGCTACAGGAAGAAGCTTGACACAAGCTGCTTATTTGAGGATGCTGATGCCCGTGACCAACTGGACACTCTGCTATCACTTCACAATGAGGAAAAGTAAGCAGTGCTTGCAAAAGAACCCGCCTCATATAAGCTGCACAGCCCTGGGGTACAAACATGCAGACACAGGACGAGGACAGTTAGGTTTGCTCTCCTGCTAACTCAAGCTCCTGATGCTTGTCAACATGTGCAAATGCCACACACACAACACCTGCAGGAGGCTCCTCAGGGCACAGCTCCCCAAGCAGCCCCAAAATTCTTCCTACACGCTGTCCCAGGCAGGCACAAGCAGCCCAGTGACCCTAGGTCAAGCCAAGGACACCAACCAGGACACCACCCTGTTCTTCTGGGATGATGCCTATGGGCTCCAAGCTGTCCTGGCAGCAAGAGACAGCAACAGGAGGCGCAGCACAGCAGCAGCCACCACCACAGAGTGGGAGGGGTCTAGATGTGTGAGATAAGCCTCTTCTTGGGGACCAGGGTGGCATGATTCACAGCGAGAGTGAAAGCAGAGGATCCAGAGGACCTGTAGAAGCTGAGTGCTATGCCCAGCGCCTGGACCACCAATTCTGAGTTTGGATACGCTGAGCACAGGCTCCAGTGCTGCCACACAGGCAGCACTCTCAGCAGTCCTCCTTCTACACTGCACCCACTCCAGCAGGTGTGCTGGTTGCCGTGAGCCACAGCCTGCTGGCCCATCAGAGCTGAGTGCTGCCTGTATGCTATACTCCATGGTAAATAATGTCAAAAACTGCTAGGACACATCTGTGTCTTGTCTAATTAAAAACACTCCACTATCATGGCTCTGGGCCATTTCATCTGAAGATCACTGTGTCCCTGAAATAAAATATGATACTGATGACTACCATTCACAGCAACATTATGTGTATATTAGATTTTGTACATGGTGCAGCAAAAATGAAAAATAAAGTTTTTGTTCCTCATCTATACATGTTGATATAGCCAAGTGTAACAATACCAGCCAGAACTCTATGAGTCTCAGGCAAGAAGGTTACAAGTTTGAACCAGGCCTGGGAAATTTACTGACATAGTGAGACCCTTTCTCAAAACTGAAAAAAGAAAAAGTCATTGTGAAGACTCTGAATTCAATCCATAGCACTGCCAAAACAAAAATAAAAAAGGGTTGACGTGTATGAGCTCATCAAAATGGCACTATTTATAATATATAAGATTGTGAAATGGGGGGGTCAGGGAGTTAGCTCAGTGGTTCCGGCGCCTGTCTTGCAAGCGCAAGGACCCGGGTTCGATTCCCCGGTAACCACATAACAATACTGGGTGTGGAGACTCACGCCCAGCAGCAACCAGTACCACATACCACAGTGCCGGGCGTGGTGGCTCACGCCTGTAATCCCAGCACTTGGGAGGCAGAGGCAGGAGGATTGTGATGTG
>PVIR01036634.1:0-15672 GCA_004026965.1 Petromus typicus | reverse complement strand
ACACAACTTTCCTAGTGGCTCTATGTTTTCTATACTCCAGTAGGTTTGCTACTAAATTTTATGATGTTATGGCTAATCTTAAACAAGGCAAATGGAGAAGAATTCTACATATTTTCGAAGAAATGAAGTTATGCTTAAGATCATTACAAATGGGAATGTTGAAGAATGGTTGGAAGAAGCTGAAATGGAAATTTAAAAAAAAAGAGATAAAGATGGGGTTTCCAAAATCTCTTTAATTTCTATTATATTTAATAATTTTGACCTCTCAAGGGATTATATGTTGAGGACAATTTTCTCTGAAATACTTCAGGATAGATAGTGTAATAAGGTTCTGAACAGTAGTTTTCATTTTAGGACTGGTCAGCTGTCCAAGGGGGCCTATGTTCTCACCTTCTCTATTAAATCATTACAGTTACAGTGAAAGTAGTAAATACATATAGAAGGACTGTGGTTACCTACAGGACAAGGACACAATTTCTGGAAGTAGAGTCGAGGCCTTTTATATCTTTCTTCCCCCATAATACTAACAGAAAGCATGTATGCAGAATCTTTATATAACTATTCAATGTGCTGTACAATTTTAAATTGCAAAAGGAGAAAAAAGTTCACTTACGGGTAACTAAGTAATTTGACCTTAACCCAAGGGTAAAATTGTCGTGTTGGAAGCAGCTCTACTTTTGTTATAGACTCTCGGGCTTTATTACTTGACACTCAAAGGGCAATTAGCTTAGATACCGGTTTCTGATATTTAAGCATTTTTCTTTTGTACTTCTAACCAAATTGCATTTGGAATAATAACCTCTCTGAAGTCAATAGGTCTGTGGATAAAAAGAGTGTGTGTGTGCCTGAGTGGAACTGAGAAGGAGTCCCAATAAGGACAGAGTACAGAAGCCTAATGCAGCCTTTTATCTTTTCCATTAAATGGGCCTGCAAATAAAAGGCTCAAGAGAGTCAACATTCCTGTAACTGATATGATTTCCTGGATGCTTGAGAAAGCACAATGTTTTTAAGCCCTGAGTTGAAATCCTTAAATAAAGCACTAAACTGAAAAGACATATTTAAATTCAGTTGTTCATTGTCTTTTCAATTCTATCACTTTCCCACTTAATGTAGGTTTTTTTTCTTTCACACATAATAAGCCTCAGTTATGAGGGAAAGAGACTGACAGTAGAGACAACTGAGCCATTCACGCTTTATAGTGGTCTCATCAGATAATCACAAAGCATTGGTGCCACTGAGAACACAGTCTGCAGAAGAAAAGCAAAAGCACAATGATGCAGCCACATGCTTAGCAGCCAGTCCTCTGTGGAGATTCCACCACAATCACTTTGACCAATTCACCCAAACAATTGTTTTCTTCTTTTCTAAATCAACCAGTTATTTGACTGAATTGAGGAACAAGAGGTTGTTTTGACTTCAGGCTCTAGACCACTGTTAAACTGAAGTTTGCATTTTACTGTAGCTAAGTTCAGTTCACTGCTCCGTTGAGATTCACTTTGAGTCTCAGAGCAGCTGCAAATTATGTTCTGAGGTCTGTAAATCAGTGTCAATTTATTTTGTCCTCTTGGAAATATACCAGAGTAAATATCATTCTTTGAGAACTTCAAGCAGCCAGTGATCTGTAGTTTTATTCTTTTTTTTAATTTTCTTTTCTCATTTTTTAAATTATGGTGATTTATTATCCTAAAAGCAACCAATTCTGATTCATTTGTTTTTCCTCACATTGTCCAGAAGTATTTCCAACCATGTTTCTATCCCTGAACCATCTGAGGGAACCCATCATTTTGCCTCTACACTTATCCGTGAACTAAACTCCTTAATGACAATGAGTTGTAGTAAGATTGGCCTGTAGTCTGCGGGGCTACATTGTTCCACTTTCTCATAATGTTGTACAGACCCTTCACTTCCACTTTTCTATCACAGAAGTATAACAGGTGTCAAAGTCACCCAAGTTTTTGGAACATGTTTGGCACAGAGGTATCATGTTGACTGATACACAGGCTCTTTGACTGATAGTAGTGGCGTAGCTATGTACAGTCTTAGCAGACAGAGAGCAGCAGTTGCCAAGAAAGGCCTGACAGGTACTACCCTCAGATATGTGTTCTCCCTCTCTGTTCCAAGGTACGTTCAAGCCCTATGAACAACCTGTTGTTTTGAATATGTTTTTTAGAAGGAGTTATAAAGAAGATATTTTTATAAGTTTATTGGCATTCAGGCCTCGCATGAATACTCAAGAGTTTTTCTACCCTCAGAGTTATAGGAAACTTATTCACAAGATGATTCTTATACCCTGTCGATAAAAGTTCCATAAAAGGAACCTCAATCAGTGGTCTACAGCAGTGAGAGGTCTACAATGAGCAGGTCTAGTCAGAGGGGAACAGAGATCAGGGCACAGGTTTCAAGTCCACCCCACGCATTCCCACTCATGGTTCTTGAGCCATGCTCAGCACTTGGGAAGCCATGAGGGTAAGGAGCTTCTGGGATGACAAAAAGCTAAAGTGTGAACCCAGTCTCCTGGAGGCTGTTATCCACCGGCTACCATTACGCTTCCCTCCAACAAGCCATAGCAAAAGGCTGATCTCAGAAAACCTGCCTCCGTGTGCGAGTCTGCAGCATGCCTTTGTAGGTATCATTCATCCTTTACATGAGCTCTTCTTCCAAGTAAGGCACTCAATGAACTCACTCTGTTTATCCAGGTGTTTCTTTCATGGCAGTGTTTTGAGGTAGGCTTCTGGTAGCATAAAAGCACAATGTCACACATCCACTCACACACGTTTTCAGTGGGTCAGGTATTCTCGGCTGCAGGTCTGAAGGCTTGAATTACTTGCTCTTCACCACTGGTGTGAAGTACAAGGGCAAGAGAACATTGAGGGACCCGGCAACTCCCACATAGCAATCGTATCTTCGCTTGTTAAAAAGGGGGTAATTTGCTCCATTAACTCTGCAGAGCTTTTGAATGAATCAGATAAAGAAATGCTCATGAAATTTCTTTGTAAATTACACATGGCTATGCAAATACGTTTTCATTATCGCTATCAGTGGACACTCCGCTGCGAGGATCTAATTATACACTCAGAGGATCTGATTATCGCCGTGGCACCTGACCGAGGAATAATAACATAATTCCAGGTCATTCTTGCTTGTCTGAGATCCTCTTCCTCCTTCAGTAGAATGCCGCTTGACTTCCTGGCATCAACCACTAATACACAAGAGGAAAATTCTGTGGGGTCACCTTCCCCAGTCAGGAAAACACCATCAACAAAATAGATACAACTCGCCTCTTCCTGCATCCCAAGCCAAAAAAGCTAAAATCCCAGGGGGGAAGGATGATTAAAGAGGGAAAGACATCCCACAAGGCGGTGAGTTTCTGACAGTGAACCAGCCATCCCTCTGTCAGTCCATTCCTCTGCTGTAGCCTTTAATCAACTGCAGCTTTGCAGGTAAGACCTGATCTTACATGTATTCTATGCTTCCTTTCACCCTATGACACAACTACCACTTTCCCTCAGGCCCTTATTATAATTCCTTTCCATCAATCTTTTCCCCATTTTCACTTCTCCCGCAGCTATATTATACAGAGCGTCTTTCATAATTGCCCTCAATATTTTCAGTGTCTCAGCACGTTTTAATGCCACTATCCTCGTATCTGCAAATTCATGATGAACTTTCCTGCTAGTCCCAGAGTGTTCTGCTTTCAATTTATGACTGTAGGTCATTACATCGTGTTAATTTTCAGCCATGTTTATTTTCTTTTTCAGCATATATGAACCCAGAGAAATTAGTGGTGAACAGAACTTTCACACATCTTTCAGACAAACTGCCCCACCAATCAGGATAAAGATAATTTCTAAATAGATCTTTTCTAAGATTTTAACACCAAAATTTTAAATATTTCAGAATGAGTTTCAGAGAGCAAAATGCCTTCTTTTAAAGATATGTCGCCCTCAGGCCAGGAGCTGGAACCTGTCTGTATTAGTCAGTTGGTATTACTACAAAAAATACCACAGAGTGGTGGTTAAAGGACAGGAACTTATTGTCTGACAGTTCTGCAGATCCAAGGTCAAGCTGTGAGATGCCTGGGTTCTGGGGAGGGTGCTCTTCCTCATCTCCGGGAGGATGCTTTCCCAATGCATCTTCACATAGCAGAGAGAAAGCAAGCAAGCTCAGCACTGACTCTTCTTACAAGGGCACTGATTCCATTCCAAGAGCCCCACCTTCGTGATCTTGTCTAACTCTGATCTTTCACCAAAGTCTCAGCTTAGAGTTTCGACAGATAAATTAGTGGAGAGGGATGCACAGTTCCATCCATAGCACCATTTCAAAAGTAGTGTTGACAAATCCCCAAGATGCCAAAAGAGAGTCTCATTTAAAACTAAGACTAGTACACGACACAAAATAGTTGTTCAATAAATACTTGTTGAATGAATTTTATTGTACAGATGTCTGCCATTATTTTAAAAATATCTTTCTAATATCAAGACATCACATGGAGAAGTGTCAGGATGCATTTGTTAAGTGAATGAATCATTATTTCTGTGTATATATTTATTAATTTTTTTTCTTCAGTGCTGAGAGTTCAACCCAGGCCTCAGAAATGCTGTGCAAGTGCTGTAACTCTAAGCCACATCCCCCATCCCAAATGACTTACTATGGGATCAGTTCTGAGTGCCTCTATCCTCTCACATTGGTGCTGAACCCCTGAGCTTCATTTAGTTACCTTGTGGGAGGATCTCTCCATCTGATGCCCAGTCCTTTTGCTCTCTCTCTGCCTGCCATGGCCTCCGACTTCCACGTTGACCCTCTGGCATTTACTCAGCCCTGCACTGAACACTGGGAGAGGTTTAGTTGAGTCAGGGCTGGTTCTAGGTTCAGAGCAACCCTTTTGTACTTGGATGAAACTGGAAATAAAAACTGGTGAATTTCTCTGAGGATCTTATGCCTTCCTGAGATACAATATCTACAGAGGACAACACTGTGGGTTGAATGAAATACTTTTCAGCAAAGTTGTATTTTACCAGTCTAGGATAGCATCTCAGTAAATATCCATTCTCTTAAAAAAATGATTATTTCCACAAATCTCATTCTTTCTGTGGGAATCATCTCTCCAAGATCATGTTAAGTCTTGACAACAGAGAATCCAGATGTTCATTCCTCTGGAAGAGGACCCGGGGGTTTGTCCCCCAGATCTTACCTCTCATTACTTCAGTGTGTCTGCAGAGCTGGCTGGGAGTGAGATCAGCCAGAGAGGCTTCTTCTCACACTCTGCCAAACAGGCTGACAGAGAGACAAAAGAAATTGCTGACATCTGTTCAGTCCAGCAGTGACACTTTAGCAACAGGTCATCACTGTGTTTCGCTGCCTGATTCTCTGGTCTTCATTTCAAACTATGATAACTCATCTGTGTCCTTCTAACACATCTCCTTTCTGACCAAGTTAGCCAGAGTTAGATTCTCTAGTTTGCAACCACCACATACTGCCTGAGGCATGTTTTTCTGCTTAGTCCTTCCAGGGACACATCCAAACCAAGTGTCCTGTCCTACTTGTTACAGACTGTGCATATGCGTAGTAAGATCAGGAGGCTCATTTTCCTTGGCTGGGTCCTACTTGAACTGGTATATAGTTGTCCCTCTGTCTCTCTAGGGAACTGGTTCCAGGACACTTCCTCCCTCCAGCACCCATTAGTGGTTACCCAAATCTACAGATGCTGAAGTGCTTATAGAAAATGGTTTGTTTGCATATCCATTTCCCATATACTTTAAAATGTCTCTATCTTTACCTATAATACTTAACATAATGTAAATGGTATGTAAATCATTTTTACTATATTGTGTAAAAAATCATGGCAAAAATGTGCATGTGACTTGTATAGATAGAATTTTTATTAATTTTTTAATCTGTTCTTTGAATCAGTAAATGCAGAATGCATCATTATGGATGGTGAATTATACTGGGTCATGTCTGTGACATTGTTTAAGGAATATTTACGAATAGAATGTGCCTAGAAGAGCAATAAATAATCACAAAATTATATCATACCAAGTGGGTCTAAAGGAAATAAGAACTAATGGCTCAGAGGAGAAAATACATATTTGTGAACTCTTTAATCATCTAACCAACCATGTATCATTCACATGACAGACTTGCACAGGTCCAATACATAGAAGATAAAATGTAGTAAGCATCAATTGAGATTTAAGAGAAACAGAATGCTGCTAATGAGAACTGCTCCCTACCCCCCATAAAAAAAGTGATTTGACCCCAATTGGAGTTACAATTGATCATTATAGAAACACTTAAGTTGAAATTGATTGTCTACTTTAGATCTGTGCAAAATGAAAAATTAAGCATAACAGTCATTTAAAACTTAAATCTGCAAGAGAATTTCTATAGCTATTCTTTGCCTCCTCCAAATAAAATAAATTTAAAAACATAATATTTAGCAATAAAAAAGCCAAAGTAGCCAAAAGAAAGAAGTGATAATTTAGGAAACAGAAGAAGACCTAACTTTCCTGCCTAACCAGCACTGACTTGGTGACGTGTGAACAGAGGGCAGCGCTTAACATTACACAGGAACCCACAGGGACATGGCAGTCCTCCCCAACCGTGTGTATACCACACCGCTTCACAAGCAGGGATAATTCTTGGGACTGCTGGATTCCATTCTCTAGTTCTCTAGGAGCAGAAAACTAAGAATATTCTATCTGCTAACTAAACCTTAAAGACAGACACACAAGGTCTTTCTTCTTCAAGAAAAAAATTTAAAAGGCTAAAGAGACCATAGACATTACTAAAATATTATATTTTTAAAAGACAAACATATTTATGGCAGAAAATTAATCCATCCTAGGAAAAAACATAATAGATCATAACAAAATTTCCCATTATGAGAGCTCATCAATAAAATTCTTAACAGAAAAAGAAAAGCAATGAAAAAGAAAACAACAAAAATTGATAGAATGATCCAAGATGAAAATAGTACATAAAAGTGGTTAGAAGAGTGAACACTGAAAAGGGACCTACTGTGCCACAGGCACTGCTGAAGGGAGTTTACATCATTAACGCCCCCACACAAGAGCTTTATACAGAAAGGACTCCTGTTTTCTCATTCTATTCAAGGAAGGAATCTGAGGTAAAGAATGGTGGAGCCACCCGCCAAAGGCCACAGAGCTCTGACGGGCCAACACCAGGACGTGAGCCCCGCAGGTCAGCCCAGAGCACACTTCTCTGCACCACGATCGTCACGTGACTTCAGTGATCATCACGTGACTGCCCGGATCCCAAACCTGAGCGTCAAAGAGCTGTGAGTCATCAGGAAGAGTTTTACCACTCATTCAAGAGGTCAAACAGATGTTGCACTACCACCTCTTACAGCATGGCAGCCTGGGAAGTAACTTCCTCCGACAGGGAGGTAATTATGCAAGATGATGAAATTTAATAGAGATGTCCTTAGAGAGATGCTGTATGATCTGCTGCAGGTCACTCTTTCTGAAGTTTAGGGGGCCAGGATTCAAATCTGGTTCCAATTACTCACTTAACACTGCTCTGGAAATATGTGGGCTATTGAATATTGATTACAAAAAGTTGAGAACATTGATAAAAAATAAAATAAGCACAATAAATGAAAATAAAAATAAAATGTATAAAGTAAATTAAAAGAAAATGCATTATTTATATGTATGGAGTACTACTCTGTCGTAAAGAGGGATAAGCTTGAGTTATTATAGGAAAATGAATGCACTTTGAGACCATAAGTTTAGATGAAATAAATCAGATACACAAGCTTCAGTATCATGTGGATTCTCTTATACGAATAACCAAAAATATAAGGAAGAAAATAAAAGATAAGATGATAGGAAATAGGGAGATACAGATTTTTCAAATGGAAAAGAGACCAAGAGAAGGAGGGATGGAGGGAGAAAAGGAAGATTAAAAAAAGAGCTGAGATGTGTTATGCACTTTGCCAAATTTCCTGAGGAATGTGAGCATTGCACACTGCAATCATGTCCTACTGAAAAATAAAAACTGAGAACAAGACAATGACATTGTGACCTAAGGAAAATCATAGTCTTTGAAGATGGCAGTTCAATTCCTGGAACAAAGAAAAAATAAACAACAATATAATAAATTTAAACATTTCTAAAAATGAAAAGGGAAAAGCTGCAAACTAAAGGCATGTACTGCATTTCCTTGAAAATGAGGCCGGGTTTATATATATTTGTATTCCAAAAGATGTAACAGGGCTTATTTTCAGGGGTTATCATTTTTCATGGGTAATAATCTACATTTATTCTATTTAAACTTACCACTAATTCAAGAGTTAATTGAAGACTCACAAAGCCAACAATGGCTACAGAAATGATGACAGTGAAGAATGATGGTCCACACAAAAGCAACAAAAAACTTCAGGCACCAACATTCATAAAATGCTTATTTATTTCACACAAGTGCATTCAGTACATTTGCTGCAACATATGATAGACTGATTTGCAAAAATTCATATTATATATGACTGCATCCTTTCATCCTCAAGTACGAGTGTTACTGTTGTGTTGTATCTGTACTCTGGTTGATCATTTGACAGTAAGTCTCAAATTCATTGGTTAATGTAGACATTTACCTTTCATTAAAAAGTGCCCACTAGGGTAGTTACAAATATTTAATTATAATTTATGCTATCATTTATTTTAAGCAATAATATTAAAATTATTTATTTATATCTAATTATATGTTAGTTTTCTTATTTTATAACTCAATACATCCATCTTGTTCTGCAGTGGACTTAATAAATTCGTCCATCCAGTTGAGGATCCTAACTGAGGTTTATTTGAGGAGTAAGGTTTGTATTAAGGACATCCTGAAAAGTCACACTGGGGCTGATTATCAGGGAAGGTCTTATTTTTATGGAAATGCAGAATGTTTGTGGAAATACTGATCCAATATGTTGACATGAAAGCTACTCTATTCTGCTACAGTTACTGAACATCACATATAAATCCAAGAACAGAAGTAGAATTAGTCATTAATAGAATTTAAAAAGGTAAAGTATTTGAGACTAATCGTAAATCCTGCTGATCAGATGCTAAAGGCTAGCTTCAAATCTTGTCAAACAAATGTCAGTGTGAAGATAATCTAATGAAGTGTAAAAGTTTTAGAGGAAAGTATGACCCACAAGATCACACTTTTTAAAAACTCGTGTGTGTGTATGTGTGTGTGTGTGTGTGTGTGTAGCTCTCTCCTTTTTTTATTAGCGTATGTTTACAATACATAATAATCACATTCTTCTAGAAGGAAAAAAAAGAGACAAAGATTTGTAAATAAGGAAGGGAAGAGGGTTCAGAGGGAGGGAGAGAAATGGGAAAGAAAGAAGCAAGATAAATTAGGTACAGGCACAGATTTCCTATGATGAATGTGATCAGTACGACCCTCTAAAATGTACCAATGAAGCTTTTGCTTAAAAAACAGTCATATTCTTCTTGGAGAATTTAAATATATACAAATATATATAATCTTAATTATTAATCTCCTTAATAAGCAATTCATGTACTAATGGGCACATAAGACTTTTCTTCTCCTACCTCAGGCTCCTTCAAAGAAATAAATACAAGTTATCAGTCAATTCTGGTATTTTCTAGGAATATTTAATATGTACCCAGATAGATTTGTTTTCTTCCCCTGAAAATCACACCCAGGACAAACATTTGAACCCAGGCAGTCTGACTATGTGATCTGGTGAAGAAGAATGGAAAACAGAGTTTACCAGAAGGGGAGAGAAGGCCACACGGGGCACTTGCTTTAGCTGGGCCACCACTTCAGGACCCTGGAGCCGGCTCCTCAGTACCTTTGAGAGAGCCACCCAGCACAGCGCTGCTCTGCCCACCTGGCGTGCAAGGGGAGGATCCTCCTGCTGCTGGCGTCCCTCAGGGCTCAGGGGCAGCCCCAGGTCCCTGCCCTCTGCATCCAGCCTGCACACACGTGAGTCTTTCACTGCAGGTTCAGAGAAGTCTAGAGCAGCGCTACAGACTGATTTTTGTGTTCTCCAAAACTGCTAAGTTGAGGCAGTAGCTCCCTGCAGGAGATGGCATTTGGAGGTAGAGACTTTGGAGATAGTTATGTTTTAAGGCGAGTGAGGTCCCCAAAATGGGTCCTAAGAAAAGTTCCATGTTCATTCTTTCTCTGTTATGTCAGGATTCATAAAGAAGGCCTTTGAAAGCCAGGAGGAGCCCTCTCTAGGACCTGAGCTAGATCTTGATTTTGGGTTTCTGTAAGCCATCTGGCCTGTGGTCCTTGGTACATTACCATGACTAAGACAAGAAGGAAGCTGCCCAGGTGTGGGGAAATGAAGAGTCCTGCAGCCGGAAAAGAAATGACTATTGCACAAGTACCCGGAGTTGGGGTACAGAGTACGTGCTGATATTTACTGAAATAGAACCAACACCATTTCCGATGCATCCTTCTTCTTCCCTGTACTGACAGAGGATTGAACCCACGGCATTAGTATTGACCTGCATCCCCAGCCCCAGCCTTTCTTTATTTAGAGAAATATCTCACTATATCATTTAGTTACCCAGTCTGGGCTCAAATTTGCAATCCTCCTGCCTCGACCTCTCAGAGTGCTGGAATTACAAGCTTGTCTCATCTGAGCCAGCGATTCAATGTATTCATTTTACAGTATTTAAATTCACTATCTCATCTACTACTTACAGTATTTATTATTGTCCTATCTGATTAGCTCTCTATCTTGTACAATATGCCACATCAGAAGTATTACTTCATTTTAATGACTATATAGTGCTCCATTATGACTGTACCATAACTGATGGAACAGATTCTGACTAATGGATATCGAAATTATTCTTAGGCTGCATAAAATGCTCCAGGAGATACACTCACTGTGTTTTTGTGTAGACACATAAATATGTCTGCAAGGACATTTCCTTATGCACTGTGGCACAGTCTATGTACATACATATTTAATTTTTTAAGGGTTTTTTTTGAGATAGGGTCTCACTTTTATGGTTCAGGCTGGCCCTGAGCTCAGCCTCAAACTCACATCACGGCAATCCTCCTGCCTCTGCCTCTCAAGTGCTGGGATTACAGGCGTGAGCCACCACGCCCAACACTGTGGTATGTGGTACTGCTGGCTGCTGGGGTGAGTCTCCACACCCAGTATTGTATGTGGTTACCGGGGATCAAACCCGGGGCCTTGTACTTCCAAGACAGGCGCCGGAACCACTGAGCTAAATCCCCGGCCCTGTTTTAACTTATATAGCTACATGTGCAGTTGATTTATTTTCATTTAAGCTTAAAAGCCTTTTATTTTATCCCTTCTGTAAATTGCTTGTATCTTTTGCTCACTTGTTTCTATTGTATGGTGAATCTTTTATACAGAGAAATTAACTTTTTGTCACATTCATTCTTCCTGCATGTTGCTTGTCTTTTGTGGTATTTTGTTATCACTTTGGACTGGAAGCTGCAGAGGGTTAAAGATCTTAAAATAAGGCAGCAGCAGCCTCACACCTGCCATGGCTTTAAAAACAGAAACTGCGACAGCATTTAACCTAACAAAGCAATGTCCCCAGAGCCAGTGCCACATGGGGTCTGCAGAGCTGGAGTCTCGCCACGGTCGTCTGCGACTACACTCAGACACAGCTGTTGCCGTGGCTCACCCAGGGGCCCGCGAAGCCTGACTCCCAGGGGCAGCGCTCTCCCACACGTGCCTGAGCAGAGGCCCCAGAGGGGCTCCTCGGGCCGGAACTCTGCGCTGAGCTTGGCTACCCCTCCTCTCCTCTGAGTGCCAAACTTCCAGGCTCACTGCGAGGATCGCCCTGCTCGTTTTTTCCCACTGCAGAGCTGCGTGCTTCTCACGGGTTAGCCCTCTTCCCCGCAGAGGCTTAGCTACGCTTTTCGTTTTTGTGGAGTGAGTGAGGGGGAGAGAGAGAGAGAGACAGAGAGAGAGAGAGAGAGAGAGAGAGAGAGAGAGAGTGTGCGTGTGTGTGTGTGTGTGTGTGTGTGTGTGTGTGTGCGCGTGCGCACATGCGCGCGCAGTTTCAATGCAGTGCCTGGCACTGGGCTGCATCCCCCCACGGTTTAAACATCACTTAAACCTCAGGGAAGTCTCCTTGAGTCATTAAACTGCAGAAGCTGAGACTGAGTTTAAGAACTGTCCTGCCTGGGTCTCCTGCGGGCTGGGAACACAGGCATGCGCGCTGGGCCTGGCCCTCGCTGGGGTTTTCACTGCTCAAACTGTCCCTCAGAGGTTTCATCTCTTTCCTACCTGATGTACAGGAATTTTCTGCTCAGTCTGAGGCCTGGTAGTGTTTTATGCCTAAATATTGTTACCTCTACTTTTTATTTAGATGTCATTGTGCTCCAGTCTTCTTAGACAGGGAGAATAACCCAAAGTATCTTTACTTCTATAACTTATATTTAAAATTTGATGACATGTGTATATTTCCTGTCCACATATGCATCTAAATCATCTTCTAAGATCTTACCTTTATGGCAAGAGCAAGCTCTGTCTCCCTAAAAAATTATCAGTCGGTTCTATTAATGTTTCTTTAATTTGCCTCTAGTTTTTATTCTGATGTTGGTAGAATAAAATTGTATTTTTTAAAAACAGTGTAGTTTCTCTTTGACTTCCCAGAAAAATGATGCTTGGAATAGTCCCAAGCATCAGTCTTTCAAATCATTTGCTTCGCTTTGGGATTTGAAATAAAATAATTGAGTTGTTTCTCCATCTCCAATCAAGAACAAAATATAATCACTTTGTAATAAAAATTCAATTAATTAATTTTTTTCATCTGTAAAATCTCCCACCTAAGGGTGGCTGAAGAGACAGTGTCAGTTGCTGAAATCCGAAGCCAGGTCAGAACTCACATTCTTGGCACGTGTAGAGTCAAACTGGGCCATACGCTAGAGGCTGATACCAACACCATGCGTGCAGACACGCCGGAGGAGTCTGCACTGGTGCCCCTCCCTGGTGACCTCTTTCACCCTGCACGCTACTCAAAGCAAGACAGCAAGAAATCAGCTGGGGTTCTGTGATCTAACGTCAGCGGAGAAAGCCTACTCTATGTCTCGCACTGTGCATCACTTAGAACCTGCTAGCAACGCAGAATTATAAAACAAACCCAAACCTGTATTTCAACCAGAATCTTTTTTTTTATTTAAATCTTTATTGGTACATTACATATATGCATCATGATTGCACTCCATAATGGGTATTTGTACCAGTATAAGACACAACTTAATTCTCATTTTTTCCCATAGCCCTACCCACCCTACTCCCCCCCCATATACATAAAATTTGTTTCCTTACTTTTTTGTTATAATCTCATTATTTTCCCCCTCCACCCTATTTTACTTTGAGCATTTTCTATTTCACAGTATATAACATAAAATTCTAGGACTCATTTACATCTTTATTTTCTCATACCAGAGAAAAGATGCGATATGTACCTATCTGTGACCTATCTATTTCACTTATGAGGATATCTTCAAGGTATGTCCATTTAAGTGTAAATGATTCAAATTTATCATTTTTATGGCAGAGTAATACTCCATTCTCAACCAGAATCTTGGGAGACTTTGTTTGCACATTAACTCATTTGTAAGATAACTGTGCAGTCCTTGCTGAGAAAAAAAATAAAAGGAAAGAAATTCATTGCACTCACTATACTACAAAATCGGAATACTGGATTCAACATGCTTTAACAGAGACTGAAAGACTATTTTCTCATTCCTTAATCCTAACAGGTTGCTTGGGTCAGAGGAAGGGTACAGCACTCACTATAAATGAATACAGATCTTCTCCTCCTCTCACCCCACGCAAAGCACTACATTATGAGAAGACCAGGCATACATAGTATGGTGGTGGTGGTGGCGTATTTGTACCACATCTCAAAGGCCCAGGTGTCCTGACATGTCTGTCACACACACAGGTCTGATAACACACAGGCTCAGTGATATCCAGCCTGGCCTCAAGACAGTTTTCATTTCTACAGGTATCATCTTATCACCTAAATTCCAACCCTTACTTATCTGTCAGTTATTAGCTCAAGTGTTAACGTGGAGAGGTAATAGCCCCGACAATACCACCCTTTTTTTCTCCCAAGCAAAAGAACTACCAAGAACTAAGCCAGGAGTGTTAGACCAATGGAGATGGGAAACAGCACTGTTGTTGTTAAGCTGATTAGAATATGACGTTTATTTTCAAAATAGCTAATTGGGGGTTGGGGTTTTGCTCAAGTCTGGTGCATGTCTAGAACCCATGTCTGGGTTCCAGCCCTAGTTCCATCAAGGAAAAAACAAGGCTCAAGACTAATACTTTGGGACTTGTTTATGTTGTTTGCTCTTTAAAAATTAATTAAATTTATTTATATGTTTTAGATATACATAATGATCACATTAGTCATAGGGGATTTTGTATGGAATCTATCTTGATTTTTCCCTTATCCTATTCCTTTTCTCTTCCTTCCATTCCTTTTCCCCTCCTTATCATTAAAGCTTTGTTTCTATCTATTTTTGCTTTTTTTCTTGTTTTTTCTTTTTCCTTCCTTCCTTCGCTTCCCCTTCTTCCCTAGATCCCCTTCTCATCTGATCATTTTGTTCCTCTTTCATAATATGTATTCTATATGTTAGTCCTTATTTACATCCTCAATTTCCCCCACCAGAGAAAGATGAGGCACATTTGCATGTTCCCAGCACAAAGAATGAGAAGTGTTCAAGTTACCTGATCTGATCATTTCACGTCATGTATATGTATTAAAGTGTCACAAAGTACCCCATAAATATCAATCATTACACTGTCAATTGAAAATACATGAATAAAAATTGCAACATGAGCCTCAGAATGATAACCAAAACAGCTTCACAACACTCCACTGAAGCCACATGAGAGTACTCTATCGGTCTCACACCGTTGGCGGCCACTCGCTGCACCCACGGGTCAGGGTGAGGTGTGCACCCTGACAAGAAGCTACTCTGAACGTGATGAGCCCCACTCTGCTTCTCCAACTAATATTCTTAAATTCATCATCCAGAGAAGACACACGTCCTCTCTCAGGGAGAGAGAAATCAGTCAGGGAGGCAGTGCAGTGAGAAACATCCTCCTCATACACTGTGTGTCATTAATGGTAACCTGAGGAAGAAATAAAAATGTTCCTAGCTAGTTCTTTTCAACCTTTCATGGAAACAATTTTACAAATGAGTAATTTTCTCTAAAAGTTTCAAAATTGAACTTTGAAAAGATAAAAAACAAATACAATGACTGTGGAACTCAGTGAAAATTTTACTTAAATTCTAAATTCCCCAGAAGTTCCATGCTCATGTTTCATAAGGAAATACTTCAAACATCTGAGGAATGAGCAATTTTAAAATCACTTAACCTTTCCAAGAGCATTGGAAGAAAGAAACATAAAAAGACTGTGAACAGAAACGCTTCCCCTGCCAAGTCAACGTATTATCTGTACAAAAGCCTGACCCAGGCAACACCCAAAAGAAAAGACCGAAATTGCTCGTGAATATTGACGGCAAAATCTTAAGTGTATTTTCAGCAAGTATAATTGGATAGTATATTAAGGAACATTATGCCATATGCAGTGGGGGAGATTCCATAATGCAAAAATGGCTAAATGTTAAGAAATATGTTTAGACAATTTATTATGCTTATAA
>PVIR01036633.1:0-15513 GCA_004026965.1 Petromus typicus | reverse complement strand
TCCTCCTGCCTCTGCCTCCCGAGTGCTGGGATTACAGGCGTGAGCCACCACGCCCGGCACTGTGGTATGTGGTACTGGTTGCTGCTGGGTGTGGGTCTCCACACCCAGTATTGTTATGTGGTTACCGGGGAATCGAACCCGGGCCCTTGCGCTTGCAAGACAGGCGCTGGAACCACTGAGCTAACTCCCCGGCCCCATTTTAGATATTTTTTAAACCTTCAAGACAAGAAACATTTGCAAAGCTAACAGATCCAACTTTTAACAGACTAAAGCCCCTATTTTGTTTACCTGGTGGAATCCCAGATAGTCCACAATTGTTGCAGATGCATAAAATATCATCCCTTCTTCACTCACAACCAGAGCGAAGCCATTGAGAGACTAGAAAAAATAAGAAAATTGAAAATTATCTTGTCCATAAGGGAAAAGAAAACACAAAGTTTCTATGTAAATTTTCCATCACTTCCCATTTCACTGTCCACATTCATGCAATGCACTCTTCTTATTTTTTCTACCATTTTGTTACAAGTGTCTATTAATAGATAACCAGAAGTTAGCCATAGCTTGTAAAGCTACACTTGGCTCTTTTATCTTTATTTTTTAATTTAATTTTATTTTTGTATAGGATTATTTCATAACATTCACCCAAAAAGTTAAGTGCAGAGGAGTGCAAAAGATCAGCTCTCCTTTCTTTAAATGTCTGATTTATGACATAAAACATCATCACAGTGATATAAAGACATACCATGGAACACAAAGGAAAACAAAAACTTCCATTTCACTCTCTTTCCTACCCATGTCTTTCTTTTGCATACTATCCTGGAACACTTTTTGAATTTTCTAGAAGTTTCTATCAAGAAAAATAATGAACTTTATTAAGTGCTTTTACTATATTTACTGAAACCATCACCTAGTTTTTTATTTGTATCTAACTAGTAGGTTTTCTGCTGATGAACCCTTCTTGCATTCTAGGACAGACTCACAGCACCTATGATTTTTACGCTTTTGGAGTGGGCCAGGCTTCACTGAGAGTCCTCACTTCTGAGCTAACACTGATTATGGTGTCAAGTAACAGTCCTCTGAAGCTGATTTTTCCCTCTTCTCTCTTCTTCTTGGCCTGCTTATTTAGGATAGGGATGACAGTTTTTTCTAAATTGGGTTCATTTTACATTGAATATCATCTGGTTTGGGCATAACTAGGAAAGATGATGGGTGGAAAAGGGAGTACATTTTAATGTTAATTTTTTAAATGATTATATATGCAAGTTTTAAATTTTTTTCTTACATCAACTATTTCCTAGAAATATATCCATCTCATGTAGATTTAAAATTTATTAGGGTGGGCCAGGGATTTTGCTCAATGATTCTGGCATGTGCAAGGTCCTGAGTTCGATCTCTGGTACCACATACCACGATGCTGGGCGTGGTGGCTATGCCTATAATCCCACCACTCAGTATCACATATCACAGTGCTAGGTGTGGTGGCTCACACCTGTAATCTCAGCACCCCAGAGGCAGAGGCAGGAGGATTGCTATGAATCTGTGGCTAGCCTGGGTTACATAACGAATTTAAGGCTAGCCTGAACCACAAAGGGAGATCCTGTCTCCAAAAAAATTTTTTTCAATAAAATAAAATTTATTAGCATATGCTCATAATCTTTTTTTTTTTTTTTTTTTTTGAGACAGGGTCTCGCTTTGTGGTTCAGGCTGGCCCTGAGCTCCGCCTCCAACTCACATCACAGTAATCCTCCTGCCTCTGCCTCCCGAGTGCTGGGATTACAGGCGTGAGCCACCACGCCCGGCACTGTGGTATGTGGTACTGGTTGCTCCTGGGTGTGGGTCTCCACGCCCAGTATTGTTATGTGGTTACCAGGGATCAAACCCAGGCCCTTGCGCTTGCAAGACAGGCGCCGGAACCACTGAGCTAAATCCCCGGCCCTGCTCATAATATTTTTATGATTTTTAATCTCAGCTATATCCATAATTCTCATAGGACTATTCCAGGCAGGTGGCTGCATCAGGCTGGACTTATAGCCTCCTTTTATTTAAAAACTCAAACCCTCCCCATTATATGGTAGCTTCCCACAAAACCACCACCAATGAAGATGCACAAGACAGCAGGGCCACTCAGCCATGCTGATAGGGCATACTATACTGGAACACTTTTTTAACTTTCTAGAAATTTCTATCAAGAAAAAGATTGAACTTTATCAAGTTCAGTATACAATAAGATGGGTCCTAGTCTGGCTTCCCTGGGTTTTTTTCACAGAATGTTTTGTTCTGTGTAACAGTTTGTACCTCTGGGCAGCACTCCTGCCAAATGTATCACAATGTTTTATAACTGTTTGAACTGCATGAACTCTCAGGAATCTTCTGTTAGCTCTGTCCCTCTCAGGAATGTTCTATTAGTTCTGCCCTCCTGCTTCAGTGAGCATGTTCACCTACTCCAGGGACTTCTAGTCAGGTGCACAGACTTCAGAGCACAAACTCCGCTGAGCTCACTGCTATGATAAAGGTTTTTCTCCACCTCTTCAAGTGATCTTCAGATTCTCCAGTCTTCAAATTGCAGTGGCTATGACACTGAGCTGTAACACTTGGCTGTGCCTCAGAGCTTGGCACTTGGCTGTAACACTGAGCTATAACACTTGGCTGTGCCTCAGAGTTGTAACACTTAGCTATAGCACCATGCTATTCTGCTTTGCCATAACATTATGGGCTATCCTCCACTCATCCATCACGTCCCCCAACCATTATGTATCTATCCCGTTTCTACCTATCTTCTATATATTCTGCTTGTTATCTTTCCATCCATTCCCTATCTAAGCACCCTTAAATCACTCCCATTGTGATAATAAGAATGCCTCCATCTCAAATAAACTGGAACTCCATCAGGAAGTACAAAAGCTGGGGTGACAGTGTTGGCTGCCTGCACAGTAGCATTCACATTCTAGTTTGTACCTTTAAAGCAGGGGGTTCAGAAACCATAATTGCCACAAGCACATGCAACCGGTAGTACATCACGGCAGTCATTTCTATAATTCCTGAACATACTAGATATTCTTCCCCCACTTCTTAAAAACCTTCACCAATTTATTTTGTTTTTATATATGTTTGCAAAATGTAGTAAACACACTCATTTTGAGGACTAGTATATATACACATCGCATCATGATCATTTTTACTGCCCTCCCCCACCCTATTATCACCCTCCTGCCCCAATTTACCAATTTGTTAATTGATAAGTTATTTCACCATTATAGTTTTCATTTCTTTGATTACTAATGATATTGAAAAACATTTCACGCATTCATCAGTGACTAAAATTTCTCATTACTATGCAAACACAGAAAGCACAATAATCTTAGAATCTCCTATAAGCATGATGTCCACACCAAATCCCAACAAGCATAAAAAGTTCTGACACAAAAGAAAGTGTATGATTCTCAAGGAACTAAAGAAAGAGGAGCCAACTGAATCTAGTGTTAATAGAAGAAGAAGTAAGAGTGGGAAAAAATAAATTAAAATGAGTTAGAGCAATTAATAAAGATAATCAAAATCAAAATTTAGTTCTTTATAACTTTAATTAAAAAGTGATAAATCAATGGACATGGCAGTACATGCCTATAATCCTAGCACTGCGAGGCTGAGAGAGGAGGATTCCAGGTTTGAGCATGAAGGCCTCAGTTAAATCCCTAGCATTTCAAAAGAAGATAATAACTCCTAAAGAAAAATACAGTTATTAACACCAGGAATTTACAAACCCTATGAATACTAAAAATATTATTTAAAATATCAAGAATGATATTCAGTAAATTAGTTTATATAAAATGAAAAAATTTCTTGAAATACATAAAAAAGGATAAAGTATAAACTATAAATTTCTAACATCTATATATTTGTGGTGCTGAGGACCTTCACCACATTAGGCTCTGTAAGCCCTCCCAAGTATCTGTTAAACAAACTGGATTTCTTTTCTAGAAGGGATGAGTTAAGACTTTGGTCCCCTACTCCAGTGACTGATACCTATTTAAGATATTAATCACTGCTATTCATCCTTAAGGGAAGTACATGAATGTAGTAGTTTCTCTTTTTATAATACTAACCAGTGAATATACCTCAATTGTTTTTCTATGCTGAGGGCCCAGCTTTGTTTAACTGGCTTATAATAATTCCTGACTAACTTAGCTATCTGCAACAGTAGGACCTACATTTTGTGTTGCATGAGCAATTGCTATTGGAGTGAGAAAGTTGGGGAGCCCTTAGCCACCAGCATAGCAAACAGGGGTATTAGTGCTAGCTTATGGAGACAGAATGGGCTGGCTCCTTGCATGCCTGGCATTTGGACAATGACCACATCTAGAAAGAGTCTGTCACACTCATCTACCCCTAGCCACCAACAGGTTTTTAACAAGAAATAGGGTCCACACCACACAGGTGCCTATCGTATTATAGGTAGAAAAGCTAGTTAAACATAGCATAGGCAGATAGACAGCACTGGCCCTTGAAAAGCTTGCAAGAGAGGAGACTCTTACCAAAGGTCAACTCCATCAACAAAAACTCCCAGACAGCAATGACCAATAGGCTTCATTCTCCTTCCAGGATGGCGAATCAAGATCCAGATCCACCCCCTCTCCAGGAATGCAGTAATAGAAAATTCCCTGGGGTAGAGGACCAGGACTTTGGCCCACCTGGAGAAATTTCCTGACCAACAAAAAACCCTATACGACTTGATTTCTCATTGGACCCTATTTGATCAGGATGGCTTAAACAACTGTACTCGTCGTAATCCTATTGGTTAACTATGGTTTGCTCATTTCTTTTACATCATATTGGAAGCCCCACTTTTCCCATTGGTTAATTGTAGTCTGTCCACCTTCTTAAATCTTATGGAAGCCCCCTACTTTGAGCCCATTTCACCTCATGATTTTGGTCCATAAATTCCATCTGGAAAAAGCGATTCTGAGTTACCCAACTTTCCAGGTTCCCCCTTCTTCCTCTCTCTTTCTTTCTCAATAAAATTTTCCTACTTGGACCTCTGTCATTCCTACAATTCATTCTTCAATTTTATAGAACATGAACTCATGTTTCAGATTGGGAGGTAGGCCTTGCTGCTTGCTATCTGTAGCAGGAAGGGACCAACGTGACCTGTTTTTGTATTCTGGCTCCTCATTGGCCCCATCCAAAAGTGCACTGCTGTTGTGAAACTACATCCATCTCCACAAGGCTGGGTTCTCAGATGCACTGTTTCTTGGGGGAAAAGGAAAGGAACAATTGGGATTTTTTTTTAATACTAAAGAAAGCAAATTTCTTGAGGTTGATTCACAGAGCTGGTGCAGGTTTCATAGCCCTGCTACACTCAGCCCAGCATTTCCAGCAGAGGGTGCTTCCTGGAGGGAGCCAAGTCCTGCCACCTTGCAGAGTAAGTTGGGAAAAGTCTCTCACTGCTTCCTGCCCACGATGGAGGCGTGGGGAGAAGAAGCTAGACACTGGGTCCCAAGCCCAACCGTGCATCCACATTTAATCTGCCTGTGCTTCTGATTCTTCTAAGCCCTAAGTGAGGACAGTTACATGGCGGGGTCCTGTTTCCCAGTCCTCTCTCCTGGCTTGTCTCCAGGATGTGTGGCATATATAAATTCCATTCCTCTGTCCCCTCCACTAGCTCTAGCAGCCACTCTCTGCTGTCTACCCCTCTTAGTTCCAGCTGTTCAGGTTTCACAGTGAAATCATGAAGTTCTTTCCTTCCACTCTTTAGTTTATTTCATTTAGCATAATGTTCTTTAGTTCTATTCATATTACTGCAAATGAAAGGATTTCACTTTTATGAAAAATAGTATGCCACTGTATACATGTACATCTTTTAAATAATAAATTTATCAAGCTGAGCACAGTGGCACATGCTTATAATCCCATTACTCTGAGAGGCTGATTCAGGACGACCATCAGTTCAATTTAGCAACACCCTGTCTGAAAATAAAAGATTTTAAAAGAGCAGGAGCTACAGTTCAGTGCCCAGGCTCTGGATTCAATCATCAGTTCTATTGTAGATAGGTAAGTTAATTGGGCCTCTTATAAGCAGTTAGACAGAGCTGGTCCTCAAAAAGCCAACATAGAGGACAACCAAGACACATTCATTAAAGGCCAGCACTGCTTTCCCCAAGGATGAATAGCAGTGATTGATATTCTAAATAGGTTTCAAACACCTAGGAAGGAGACAAAGACCTTACCTGTCCCTTCTGGGAAAGATCTCTGACTGAAAAATCTTTGTCAACTTGCTTGACTTGCTTCCCCATTTGACCCCCATCTAACCAATATTATCTAAGTGACTAACTATACTTGTTATAATCTTACTGGTTGACTATAGTCTAGGTTCCACCTTGAACCCACTTCAAGTCACAACTTTCTCCCATAAAACATCTTTGAGAAATCCAGTGAGTGGGCAACCCATTTTCCTGTCCCCCTTTTGTCTCTCTTAGGCAGAAGCTGTCTTTCTCTCAAACAATTCTCTCTACTTTTAACCTCTACCGGTCCTAGAATTTATTGTGTGACTCTAAAGAGCACAAACTTGAATTTTGTATATCTAGCAGGTGTGGAAGTTATATATATTCCCCCTATATCACTACTATTAAACTAAACCCTTTCATCAGTTGATGGACACTTAGGTTGTTTCTAGTTCTTGCCCTTTGTGAATGATGACACAATAAATATCAGGGTTCAGGTGTCTCCCTCTGCTGTGCACCCAGAAGTAGATTGTTGACTCATAAGGTCTATTTTTAACTTTTTTTGACAAATCTTCATTCCATTTCCAATGCACCAATTTACCTTCCACCTACAGTATGCCAGGGCCCCTTTCTCCCTTCCTCATGGCACTGGTTATCTTTGGTCTTTCTGATAAGAGCATCCACACTGGAGTGTGGGGCTGTCACACTGTTGTTCTGTCCCTGACGATCAGTGATGTTAAGTAATGTTCATGCATCTGTGGCCACGTATATGTCTTCTGAGAAATGTCTGTCCAGGCTCTCTGAACATCTTCTTTCTTGCTGCTATATTGAGTCTCTTACTTATTTTAAATACCACTCACTCGTCAAGCATATGGCCGGCAAATGTGTTTCCCATCCTGTAGGTGGCTGTTTCCTTTGTATGCAAAAGTGTCAGTTTGATGTGATCCCTTTAGCTTATGCTACTTTTCGTTCATCTGTGATGGACACTTGGGGGCTCCCTTGCTCTGGCTTGGGGAGGAGAAGGCGTTGTGATTCAGTGTTGCTTCAGGAGAAAGCATCTGAGGAGAAGGGGATGAAGCACTCTGAATGCTGCACTTCACTCCAACCTGAGAACAGAAGTCACAAGCTTATGGATGTCACTCTCCCAGCACCAGAACTGGTAAGTTTTTGAAAAATAAAAATGGCACAGTGGCACCCTGAACTTTCAACAGCCATGTTCTCATCTTCCTCAAGGACTGCATCTGCCCTGGAACCTGGAGTCCTGGTCCTATCTGCCATCAGCCCCCAGGGGAACTGCAGGAGTCTAACAGCTCCTGTATCCCAGACCTACACTCACCTGCACATGGACACAGTGGGACTGTGAGACCTGCACTACCACCAGCGGTGGCCCAGGGTTTGGGGGCCATGGCCAGGAGAGCAGGCCCTGGGAGATCATGGTTAGGCAGCCCACAAAGCCCGGTCTGGCACCTGGCCCACTGGGCTCAGAGATGGGACACTGTATGGAGGCCCATGGCTTTGGCCAGGAGTGATGCTATGCTCCAGAATGAGGAGACTCAGAGCCCGGGGCTCTGCAGGCTGGCACAGCTAATGCATAAGGGCAGACAGGGTAATGATTCAGTGCACCAAGGGCAGTCAGAAAACGAGACATCATTGTTGCTGACAGATGTTTGCTCAGCAAGGGCTATTCATGAACTCAGCCACACAGTGGGGCAATGCTGTAGGTAAAATATGACAGGAAAGGCTGCCATGGGACATAGGATGTTGGGACAATGCTACACCTCACTTCTCTCCCCAGGGTTTTCACCCAAGTTCTTTCTGTACTGCAGAGCAATGTCGCCACCCCATGCTGTGCCCACCAGCCCACATGGCCTCCCCTCAGCGGCTGCCACATATTGTGGATGTCCTGCTAATAATAGTTCAAAGACCAAAGACATTTTCAAGGGTTGAGTATATAAATGTCTTCTTAAAAAAGATTTTATGAGATTAGTCACAAGCAAAAACAATCTTAATTTTAATCATAAGGCAGATTTAAAAAAAAACATAAAATGCTGTTTGTGGAATCATATGGCTTCAATATCAGATTGACTTTCTAGTGCAGACTCGTCATGCCAAATACTTTTACACATATGGGACCATCTTTCAAATATGCATCGTGAACGTTTGTTTGTTTTTTCTCTCTCGTTTTAATCCTACAATTTTCTTTTAACATGGTACATGGAAAATGAGATCACTTTTCCAAATGGAAACAAGGATTTGGCTCTAAGGTTAGACTTTAGTTTTTTTTTTTTAAGGAGAAAAAATTCATGTCTACGTTCAATTACCGAAAGGCACGGCACTCTGCACCTGTTGTTTAGTGGGGCTCAGCAGTTCCAGAGCCCCGTGTCCTTTTGGCTCTGCTGCTAAGGGTGGGAATCTGCAGAGATGAGGATCTCCAAGTCTGGGGAATCTCTAAGGACAGGGATCTCAGGGATAATGGGCCCCAGGGCAGAGCCCTAGGGGCAGGGATCTTGGGGACAGGAGTTCCCAGGATGGGGGTCCCCAAGGGCAGGGTTTCTCTCTGCCCTATTCCTCCTCCCTTCTCCAAGCCCTCTGCAGCAAGGGAGCGGAGTGCTTTGCAAAGCTGGACTTCCTTTGGCAAACTCTTTGAATATCCTGATTTCTTCCAGTCCCATGGCAGAAAAATAGCCAGCAAGTACTTCAAAGATTATTTTTGTCAAGGTCATAGCAGAAGGAAAAAAAGAGGGAAAAAGGAACAATTCTCAACAGCCCTCTTTCACCCCCCCTTGGCACAGGGAAGTGGGGAGTGAGTGGTTCCCCTGAGAGCAGTTGCCACAGCAACCATGCAGCAACAGGCCGGCTGTCACGCGAGCGGGCGGCACCGGGCAGGGCAGCTGGCCCGGCCTCCTGGAGCCAGATCACTCACAGGCCCCTGCTTGGGGCTTGTGTGCGTGCGAGCAGTGTTCTTGTGGGGAGAGGAATGACTGGCTGTTTACAGATCCCACAAACAGTAAATTCAGCCTTGACTCTCCCACAAGCAGCCACAGCACTTGAAAACAGCTCCCGGCGTCCATAGCCAGGTGGAGATGGCCTGGTTCACAAGGATAAGGCCCAGCAGCTGCATGGTGGCCTCAGTAAAAACTGACATGGGGACCACCATGAGGAGCCCCCAGGCCACACCCTCACTCTGCCTCCCTTCCTCACAAGTGGGAAAACTGCCTGGTCCCTCCTCCAGGTGAGGGAACAGCTGGCTCATATTCTGGGATGCAGAGTCCCTGATGGCTACAAGACCCTCCCATAGCTTTCAGCCCAGGAAGGACATACTTCCTTAGGACAGTGGGCCTGGTAAGTTACACTCCTCCCTGATCCCTGAGGATGGCATGGACTAGCCCTAGGCACATCCAGAAGACAGAACCCAGCATCAGAACCCACCACGATCGAACAGAACAAGGCACTGTGCCGAAGTGCAACTTCAAATCAAAGTGCTAAACTGTTCTCTAGAGAATGACGCTTTAAAATTGTTAAACCCGGTTCATGCTTTGAATGCAAACATAGGGCAAGGTGAGGCTGCCCTTCAGGAAGCCGACTGTGGCACCACAGATCATTTAGACCCTGACATCCAGGATCCCAGAGGAGGTTGTGCAAAGAGTCCTCTTTTCATCCATAGCACCTGTGAGCCCCACAGAGTCTGTGGGTACCAGGTCTGCAGAAGTCCATACCCTACACCTAGCCCCAGACAGAAGAACCAGCGTGAATCCCAGCCTTGTCAGAGGAGGGTAGGACACCTTGCTTCTGGTTGCCAGGTTCCTCCGACCCAATGGCTCTGCTCAGTCTTTCTGGTCCCCCTTTCTGACCCTGGAGCTCTGAATTGTGATTCAGTACCACCTTGGCCTCATGACCTATGCACTAACCACCATCTGGAAGCACCCAGAGCACACCATCCTTTACATGGGACATGACCAGGTATCAGGCCAACTTCCTGTCCTGAAATTCTAACGGGAAGTAAATTTGTAGGTCATTCTTTAGAAGAATCATTGCACATGTGAAGAAGGTCTCACACCACTACATCTCAAGTGTGAGAGACACTTGGCTTGTGGAAACCTCTCAGGAATAAGTGCTGGGTTCATGCCGCTCAGTGGCTGTCCCTATAGCCATGTGGCACGACTTCGGATGCAGAAAGGGTGCCCATGTGTCTGCACTGGGCAGGGTCAGGCAGGATGGCTAACAGCCTGCACAAGACTCTCTAAGCTGGGCATGCTTCTTTCTGGGAACCGGAGAAAGTCCCCTCATCAGGCAGGGTAGTGACTCAGCAAATGTTCCTGTTTGCAAGGGGCCCAGCCCAGAAGACCTCTGCTACCTGCATGTGAGGCTTCAGCTGCTCCGTTAAACAGAGCCATGACCCTGGCCGCTGTCAGCAGCCACGTGAGAGATGCCTGGCTCATCCCCAGAAAGCCTGAGAGACTGAGGGTGTCCGGGACTGCCTGGGACTAGAGTGAGGAGAATGGGACCGCAGCCTGGGATGGAGCTTTGGGGGAACAGTCAGGAAACTATTGAGGAAATGTCAGCACTCTGCTCCTGCCCTCTCAGAAGGCCTGCCATTGTCCTTGAGGGGTGAGACCAGCCACATGGTATAAGACCCTGGGCAAGATCTAGAGGTATAGGCAAAAAACAGATCCCAGGACCAATAGAACAGAATGAAAGATGTGAAAACAACTCCAAATCACACCCAACCCACCTTATCTTTGACAAAGGGGCGAAACACTTGCACTGGAAGAATGACAGCCTTTTTAGTAAATGGTGCTGAGGAAACTGTCTTTCCACATGCTGAAAGTTAAATCTAGGCCCATACCTCTCACCATGCACTGCACTAAAATCAAAATGGATCAAAGATCTAAATATTAAAACAGAAACACTTAATCTACTGGAAGATAGAACTCCTGAAGACATAGGCACAGGCAAAGATTTTAGGAACAAAACCCTGATCATACAGGAAATATGACAACTGGGATTTCATTTTAAAACTCTTTTGTGCAGGGCCACGGATTTAGCTCAGTGGTTCTGGAATCTGCCTGGCAAGCACAAGGTTCTGAGTTTGATCCCTGTACCACATACTACAGTGATAAGCATGTTGGCTCACACCTGTAGTCCCAGCACACATGAGGCAGAGGCAGGAGAACTGCCATGAGTCTGAGGCCAGCCTGGGCTGCATAGTGAGTTCAAGGCCAGTTTGAACTACAAAGCAAGACCCTGTCTCAAAAAAAAAAATTCATCCTTCGCACAGCAAAAGAAACTATCAACAGAGTGAAGAGACAACCGACAGAATGGGAAAAAATTTACTAGCTATTCTTCAATGGACTAATATCTAGAGTGTATGAAGAACTAATAAGAAATCAGACTTCCTAAATATAAAAATTCAATCCAAATATGAGTATTTGAAATGAATAAATATTTCTTAGATGAAGAAGCACAAATAGCAAATTAATATAAGAAAAAAATGTTCAATATCACTGGTCATTCAAGAGATGCAAATTAAAAGAACACTGATATCCTGTCTTACTCTAAAGACAAAGGCTGTCATCAAAAAGTCAACCGATAACAAACGCTAGTGAAGCTGTGGGGGAAAAGGAACTATTTTCCATTGGTGGTTGGAGTGTATATTGGTACAACCACTATGAAAATCAGTACTGAGATTCCTCAAAAAAACTAAAACTAGAGGTTTCATTTGACTCACCTACCTCCCTTCTTAGTATCTTCTCAAGGAGTTAAAAGCATAATACCACAGTGATATGATACTATGTCCATGTTTATAACAGCACAATTTTTAATAGATAAACCTTGGAAATAGCCCAAGTGCCCATCAGTGGATGAGTGGATAAAGAACATATGGTCTTTAAATACAATTGAGTACTATGCTGCCATAAAGAAGGATAAACTTGAGATACTTCTAGGTAAATGAATGCACCTTGAGACTATACTTTTAAGTGAAATAAATCTGACACACATGTTTAAATATCATTATTTCTCTGGTGTGAGAAACTAAAACGGTAAAAAAGGACCCAAACAGATGATCAATACTGGGAAGTTGGAAAACAATGTTCAAAGGAGAAGGAGAAAGAGAGGAGTGAGAGGGAAAAGAAAAAGGGAAAAAATGAAAATCAAAGAAATAATGAAAACAAAGCTTTTGTAGATAAGGAGAGGTGAATGGGGAAAAAGGGAAGAATGAAGATACATTCTCTGTGATTAATGTGATCATTGTATAGATCAAAAGTGTACTAATAAAATTAAATTTTAAAAGCAAAGGGGGAAAAGATTTGATGAGGTATGGACTGATTGCTTTCTAATTTAGCTATACTTGTTTTCTTTCCCAACAGCAGTGAAATAAACCTTGTTGTTGTTTCTCTTTATTCTAACAGTAGGATTTTTAGATTTTTAATTTTTGCTAATCTGATGTAGATATGTAATGATAGCATTTCACTGTTTCCTAGAATGGAAACATTAGATACATTTCCTTTTTTCTTTATCATGAATATAGTACTTATTGATTTAAAAAGAAAAAACTAGGTTTTCATTTTTTCATGTTAATTAGGGGTGTTTCTGAGTGATTCAGATATTGGTCTTCTACCAATTTTAAATATTCAAGTATTTTTTTCCTCAATTTGTCATCAACCCTAAGTTTCACATAGTCAAAATTATTCCTGGAGTGGTGTATGTGTTTAGGGTTTTAACAGGTCCCTTCTCACAGGTCACAGATGTTTTTCTATTCACTTTATAGTTTTACTTTTCCCATTTATATTTTAATTTTTCTGTAATTCAACACTTAATATAGGATGTTGTATGGACAGTTATTATCAATCAGAAGCCATTCTACATAATTTTGCAGAAAAAATTCATTTCACAGTTAAATTATGATTAGGACTGTCTGAGGCCTCAATAGTCCCATAAGCTGTGACATTCAAGGGCAAGATTATGTCAGCTAAAGACATCCTGGTTCTTGAGAACAAAGTAGTAATACAAAAAAGAAAGTTTTCACCTGGGGAGGGACAAATTCCTTATCAGTTTAACCCATCCTACTGTTGTAAGAATGCCTCCTCATAGATTTAAGATCCTCCTTAGCATAAAATTCTCTTCATTGTCATAGGATTATCACAGCCCTCTGAGGCATCTGATATTTCTTCTAATTATAGTAAATTTAGGATTTTGGCACTCTTTGAGTATCTGCTACTCCCCATGAACCCAATAAATAATGGCAAACTCAGAGTGTCTTTATCTTTGCCTACTCTGAGTCACTGGTCAATTGGCCTCCCAAATACTCTGAAACCATATGTCTTTATTATCATTTTTTCTTTAGCCCTCATGGTTCTCTTTCATAGGAAGCTGGAGGCTTGGATGATCTCTGACAGGTATCCAACTTTATTTTCCTTATTTGGTAAACTGGTTTTCCCAATATAATCCCCCAGAAAAATCTTTGCATTTCAATTGTTATTATATTTCAAGTTGCTATGTACACATAGGGAACCTTTAAATTTCTCAGTTCAGTTCCACTGGTTTATTTGTTCTATAACATCACCACACGATATTGATAATTATGATTTAAATATATGTCTTCATACCTAGTAAGGTGAATACTCATGCTTTGCTTTTTATTCTTTCAAAATTTATATAGCTATTTGTTGACATACTACTCACTATTCATGAAAAATATATTTACTAAATCTTTAAAAATAATATTGTATAGTTTGTCTTTTGAGGGATGAATGGACTTTTATTGAAAAAATTAAAATATATGCATTGATTTATGCTATCTTAAAGAGATCCAGAGATGAGGGAAGCTGGTGCTATTGAGCTGCTACCTACAGGGACACAGCCAGCTAGGGGATCACCCTGGCACAGGGGTCCTTTCCATGGCCCTCTCTCCACAGGTAACCCTTACTACGGAGACCATGGCAGCCTGTATTTCCAGTCTATGGGCCACAGGACACTGTCAAGCTCCTGAAGATGGTGCCTACTGGGCAGGAGCTTTGGAGATCCCACATGTTGGGCCAAACAATCAAGCAGAACTGGCAAGACTCTAAATAAATATGCTTAAAGAAGAAATTAGCAAAGTAAAACCAGACACCAGGAATGACAATGTGACCATATACCCTCAGCACTGTGACCTGACAGTACCTGCAAGTGTGGGCAGAGATGCTTACTAACTGAAAGAAGCAGCCTTAGATAGTTTGGAAAAAGATCCACTCAGCACAAAACTAAGATAAAACAGATGGCAATTCTTGAATCTGCCAAAATGAACTAAGGGGACAGAGGAGTTAAGATTAAAAGTCACATGGTACCCAAAGCCTAGCAGACTTGAGCATCTCCCAGCCCTTGCTGCATTTCCAGGCCCTCACACCCACAGCCTCATCCCCCTTACAGTGTCCAGGTAGATGTCCACCTTTCGGGTCTCCCAGCCCCACCTCTCCACTGCACCGATGTGCAAGTGTGGGCTACCAACTGAGGGAGCATGTGAGTAGAGATGATATCAGACACCATGAGCAGGGTGCTATGTACGCAAGCTCCAAACAGGACACCCTCTTCCAGCTTTGCCAGCTTCCCTCACGGCTAAGTCCAGTCAGCTGAATCATCTATCAGCATTTAGGTTTCTTTTGTCCCCAGGTAATGGTATCTCAGAAATCAGAGAAAAGCAACACTTGCAGATAGGAAGTCAAGAGAGCGATGAAGGTCCTAAAGACCCCTCACAGGACAGACCCCATGACCTCAGCACCCTGGGAGCCAACCCCCCACGCACAAAGGGCCTGTAGGGGATGGGATATGAATGGACAATTAAACAACCTTTCAATAAGTTATTCCTCCTTCAGATCTAACCTTTTGGAAACTTTCTAGGTATTTTTGGAATTTTCTTACCCTGGCCTCACCTCTGTCCCAACTGACCTATAGCAGGTATGAGCTGCCCTGACAGCAAGCACCGTAGCCTCCTGGGCTCTCACAGAAATGACTGTACATGGGCTGACATCAGAAAACATGAACTTCTGTCACCACCATCACCTTACCCCCATGGCCACTGTATTGGAGGAACCCCTTCCTCAACCTCATTGTGTGCACCAGCTGCATATGAGCCTCTACTAGTTCCACTCCTCTGCACATGTACAGAGGGAGGGCTGAACCAGATGTGACCTGCTTGGCACCATAGAGCCTAGAGTTGGCACTCACAAAGGGCCTGATTTCACATGCTGCTACACCAAACAAAACAAAAGTAATCAACATTTCCAAAGGCTATAATGACCTAGAGTCACTCACCACATGG